>RCUC01157183.1:0-67500 GCA_003697995.1 Taxidea taxus jeffersonii | reverse complement strand
AAAATAGAAAATATATCTTTCAAACACTTAATATTTATATCTAGGCATATCCTTTCACTTAGCATAAAACCTGCCAGGACCTAAGGCATTGTTTTTTAAGAGTTTCTGCTGTGCAATTAAAGGCTGAGAAGAATAAACAAATACAGATATCTGCCTTACTCCAGCAGCAGAGTGCAAAGAAAATTTCATTAAAGCCTTATGTTTTATCTTAAGCCACGCAAATATTAATTATTAATTAAATGATTTAAATGATACGTTAACTAATTTTGAGGAATACTAATGCTTATGGAAACCTTCATATTTATCTTATGGATTTCAGTCTTCCTGACATATAGTTAAAGGCACTGACTTACAGAAAAAAGTCCAGGCTTCCCAACATAATATGTAATGGTCTTTCTGATTAAGACCTTACACATTTATTCACCTATTTTTAAAACACTGAATGTCACCAGTATTCAAGAGATTGAAATACACTGAAGAGGGAAGAATTTTATAAAATCCCTGAGCTTACAATTTAGATTCTAGGGAGAGTATACAAATAAATAAGCTATTACTATATAAGGAGATTAGACTTCTGATAGATGTACGGGGCAGGGGAGCTAAATTAATGGGATGTATGTCTAAAGTAGACTTGAGTGTCAGGCAGAGCTTTCCAAAAGAACCATATTCTAAGTTAAGAACTGATGTATAAATTGTGCTCAACCAGGGAAGGTAGAGCAAAGTACAAGAGAAAAAAACTGTTTGAAAGCTGAGAGATTCCTCAGGAGGCAGACCCAGTTTGCCAATGGCTTTGAAAGCTGTGGTAATCACATTAAAGTTGGTACTGAGAGCAACAGGGAGTCTCTGAATGTGCTGAGGGGAGTAATGTGATCAGTTCACATTTTAACATGATTACCCTCATTGCATTGTGGTGTACAAATTGACAGGATCAAGACTGAAGGCAAGAAAGCCAAATGGATTGTTTTTTCCAATCACCTAGGCAAGAAGTATTGGTGGTAAAAAGGGGACTTAGTTTAGAGGTACATACTGATGAATTGAGTACATCCTGCTAATGGTGTACATGTGTGGCCTGAGGAAAAGGGAGTAAGAAGGATTATGCTCAAGTTTCTAATCTGACTTTGGACCATATGGAAGAGCCAGGAAAGAGGATGAGATTTGGGGAACAGAGAGGGTAAGAGCCTAGTGGGCTCAGTGCCTAAGAGCACAGTGCCTGTGAGACATCCATAAGGAGTTGGCAGTCTTGCACGTATGACTCTGATCTGAAGCTCTATAGAGAAATTGGGACTTATCAACACCTGTAAGATAATCTGTGCAAAAATTGGCACTTAAGAATATTCCAAGCATAATACCATCACACTTTATATTGACTTCCACATCCATTCTCTGTAATCATAACATTTTCCAACTATGCCAATAATGGAAATATTTCACACTTTTCTGAATACTGTTTCTTCAGCCTATGGTAACCTTTGCTATTTGGGAATCTCTTCTCTCTATTTCAGGATTTAGATCAATTGACTTCTCTGTGACATCTTCTTAAGTTCTTGATATGGTCTTAATGTCTTCCTCCTGTGTATTGTTAATGTATAGCATCATTTTCCATTTCAGACTTGTCCTGACTTTATTTGGCTTTCAGTCTGACCAGTATTTTTTTTTTTCAGATTTTATTTATTTATTTGACAGACAGGGATTACAAGTAGGCAGAGAAGCAGGCAGAGAGAGGGGGAAGCAGGCTCCCTGCTGAGCAGAGATCCCGATGTGGGGCTCAATCCCAGGACCCTGGGATCATGACCTGAGCCGAAAGCAGAGGCTTTAACCCACTGAGCCACCCAGGTGCCCCTACCAAAGCTTTTTGACTAGAAAAGTAGTAACGACTATAATAAGTTCGTTCTTTATAATTTTTCTTGTATTGTGCCATACAATACAAGATACATTCTTGTATCAGTGTTGATACCACATTGTTCTCCTTCAGAGTGATTCTCCCTTGGCATTCCTGAGATACTTTAACGCACTCAGTTAAATAAGATTGTCTGTCTAGATGTCAGATGCAACCCTGGTTTATTATTGGTTATTAACCACTGCTATACAATAATTCTTTAAGGCCCATTTAGTCTTACCTTGAATAGTCCAAGTAGTTCTCTGAAATATGACGTTAAAATTCATAGAGGTTATGGAGTTGAGCCACTGAAAAGATTATTAAACATACCCACCTTTCTTGAGATAAGCTGTAAGATTATAAATGTTTTAAGGCATCACGATTGAATGCATAAGAAGTGATGGTGCATAGACTGTCTCTACTATCTTGAGGATATTGCTGGTCAAAGCCAATTGCCTACCTTCACAAAGGCAAGCCTAGTATGTTCATATCAGACAAGGTTGAATCCATTGCTTCAGTAATATAATATTGAGTGTTTAAGAACAAGATGAGATAGACAATACTGCTTTAATATCCATAAGTATCCAATGCCTCAGCACCTTTTGATCTACTTATTTTCTTAGTCCATCCGGTGTATTTTTGAAAAATTGGTCTACACAAATAACATTATTTTCTATTCCAAGGTTTATATAAAGAAAAAAAGAGTACAGCAAACATTTCCAAAATTTATGAATGATAGAACTATATTTGCATTTATCAAAGTGGCATGCAGGGGAAGTCACTGGGAGATGGGGGAGACTGCTTATCACAAAGGCAGTAGGGAAATCATATTAAGAACTTGCATTTACTTGTGATACTGACAGCTGTTATCCAGGGTGTGCACTCATGGGAGGGGCTAAAGTCAGTTCAAGGACCTCATGGGCTACTTCACCCCAAAATGGGTGCCAAGGCAGCAATATAATAGATTTAACTAAATTGTCAACACCAGATTTCTCTCAAATGCTTACACGTCTCTTCATCCCAATAACATTCTCTTAGTTCAAGTTTCAATTAGAATATTTTTATTCCTGTAATATTTGAATTACTTCCAGCTACTTCTCCCTCAAAAGTATTCACACTAAAATCAGAATGGTAGTTCAAAACATATACGGATTATTGGTTACCTGATTAAAACCTTCATGTCTTCACATTGCCTTTAAATGTAGTCAACAAATCTCCCCATGATCCAGCCTCTGCCTGTCTCCCAAGACTCACTTGTTGGTGCATGTACACACACACACACACACACACACACACACACACACATGCTATAACCTTCTCCATGCCAAACCATTTCCAATTCCCCTCATGTGTTGTCTCTTTCTTTTGAGTCTTTGGATGTGCAACATCCTTTGATAAGGTTCTGAGTGCCCTTCCCATACCACACACTTCTTTACCCACCCTTCTTCTCTAGCCAGTCATAAACCTCTTGAAAAAGCTTTTCAGAGGAGGAGTCAAGATGGCAGAGAAGTAGCAGGCTGAGACGACATCAAGTAGCAGGAGATCAGCCAGATAGCTATCAAACCATTCCGAACACCTGCAAATCCAATAGGTGATCGAAGAGAAGAAGAGCAACAATTCTAGAAACAGAAAATCGACCACTTTCTGAAAGGTAGGACTGGCGCAGAAGTGAATCCAAAGCAATGGGAAGATAGACCCTGGGGGGAGGGGCCAGATCCCGGCAAGCAGCGGAACACGGAGCACAAAATCAGAACTTTTATTTTTTTATTTTTAAAAAAAATTTTTTTTTTTTATTTGACAAACAGAGATCACAAGTAGGCAGAGAGGCAGGCAGACAAAGAGGGGGGAAGCAGGCTCCCTGCCGAGCAGAGAGCCCCATGCGGGGCTCGATCCCAGGACCCTGGGACCATGACCCGAGCTGAAGGCAGAGGCCTAAACCACTGAGCCACCCAGGCACCCCCAAAATCAGGACTTTTAAAAGTCTGCTCCACTGAGGGACATTGCTCCAGAGGCTAAACCAGGGTGAAGCCCACGCGGGACCCTCGGGGTCAGAGAAGGATCGGAGGTGTCTGAGTGTTGCAGAGCAGGGAAGCCGGCTACAGAAATAGAGCTGAGGAGTGAGCTCTCAACTCGGGATTACCTTGAACTGTAATCCATGGCGCCACTGCTCTGTGAGTGGGGTCCCCACAAGATCCAGGGAGACACCCGCAGAAGAGCTCAGGGATCTCTGGCGTTCAGATACTCCAGGCAGAGCTGTGTGCCAGAGACAGAGACACTTGGTCACCGGCTGGGTGAGCTCGGAGCACAGCTCGAAGCCAGGGAGATGGGAGTGATTGAGCGCTTTACTCTGAGGGCAAACTGAGGAGTGGGGCCCCGAGCTCTTGGCTCCTCAGGGCCGGAGATTGGGAGGCCGCCATTTTCATTCCCGTCCTCTGGAACTCTATGGAAAGTGTTCAGGGAACAAAAGCTCCCAAAATCAAACCTGAGCTGATTACTGAGCCCAGCCCCTGGTAAGCGCAGAGGAATTCTGCCTCAGGCAAAGACACTTGAGAATCACTACAACAGGCCCCTCCCCCAGAAGATCAACAAGAAATCCAGCCAAGACTAAGTTCACTTACCAAGGAGAACAGAAGAATTCCAGAGGAGGAGAAAGCAAAGCATGGAATTCAGGGCTTTCTCCCCATGATTCTTTAGTCTTGCAGTTAATTAATTTTTTTAATTTTATTTTTTTTTCCTTTGGCTAAATTTGTTTTAACTTTTACCCTTTCCTCTTTTAACATTTTTTAACTAGTTTATCTTAACAATGCCTTTCATTAAATAATAATAATAATAATAATAAGCTTTTTTGAAATTTCATTCTTATAATCATATTTCATCCTTCATTGTATCTAACTTTATTTTTGGTATACACAAAAGGTTTTTTCTTCTAAAAAACTTGGAGTACAACTTCTTCTAATAGATCAAAATATACACTAAATCTAGCTCCGGGCTTGTTCTAGTCTCCAGCCCGAGCATATTCTCTCCACTTTCTTTTTCTTTATTCTCCCAACCAAGTTACTTTATCAACTTCCTTTCTAGAAAATTAAAAAGTTTTTTTTTTCATCTTTATAAGCATATTCCATCACTTCATTGTATTTACACTTATATATGTTTCATTCTTTAAAATTTTGGTAGGTAGTTTCTTCTAAGAGACCAAGATACTCCCAAAATTAAGTGGGTGACCCTGTTCTAGTCACCAGTCTAATATATATATATATATATATATATATATATATATATATATATAATTTTTTTTTTATATTTTTTCATTATTTGTTTTCTTTTTAAAAATTTATTTTCTGAACCTCTTTTTATCCCCTCCACCCTCCCCCCATGATTTGAGGTCGCTTCTGATTTGGTTAAAGCACATTTTCCTGGGGTCTTTGCCACTCTTTTAGTGGTTTATTTGCGCCTTCATATATTCTTATCTGGACAAAATGACAAGGCGGAAACACTCACCACACACACAAAAAAAAGAACAAGAGGCAGTACTGAAGGCTAGGGACCTAATCAATACAGACATTTGTAATATGTCATATCTAGAGGTCAGAATGACGATTCTCAAGTTGCTAGCCGGGATGGAAAAAGGCATGGAAGATATTAGAGAAACCCTCTCAAGAGAGATAAAAGCCCTTCCTGGAGAAATAAAACAAGTAAAATCTAACCAAGTTGAAATCAAAAAAGCTATTAATGAGGTGCAATAAAAAATGGAGGCTCTTACTGCTAGGATAAGTGAGGCAGAAGAAAGAATTAGTGATATAGAAGACCAAATGACAGAATAAAGAAGCTGAGCAAAAGAGAGACAAACAACTACTGGACCACGAGGGGAGAATTCGAGAGATAAGTGACACCATAAGACGAAACAACATTAGAATAATTGGGATTCCAGAAGAAGAAGAGAGAGACAGGGGAGCAGAATGTATGTCGGAGAGAATTATCATAGAGAATTTCCCTGATATGGCAAAGGGACAAGCATCAAAATCCAAGAGGTGCAGAGAATCCCCCCTCAAAATCAATAAGAATAGGCCCACACCCCATCACCTAATAGTAAAATTTACAAGTCAGCGCCAAAGAGAAAATCCTGAAAGCAGCATGGGAAAAAAAGTCATACAATGGTAAAAATATTAGATTGGCAGCAGACTTATCCACAGAGACCTGGCAGGCCAGAATGAACTGGAATGATATATTCAGAGCACTAAATGAGAAAAACATGCAGCCAAGAATGCTATATCCAGCTAGGCTATCATGGAAAATAGAAGGAGAGATAAAAATCTTCCAGGATAAACAAAAACTGAAAGAATTTGCAAACACCAAACCAGCTCTGTAGGAAATATTGAAAGGGGTCCTTTAAGCAAAGAGAGACCCTAAAAGTAGTACATCAGAAAGGAACAGAGAAAATATACAGTAACAGTCACCTTGCAGGCAGTACAATGGCACTAAATTCATATCTCTCAATAGTTACCCTGAATGTAAATGGGCTAAATGCCCCAATCAAAAGACACTGGGTTTCAGAATGGATAAAAAAACAAAACCCATCAATATGCTGCCTACAAGAAACTCATTTTAGACCCGAAGACACCTCCAGATTTAAGGTGAGGGGGTGGAGAACAATTTACCATGCTAATAGACATCAGAAGAAAGCTGGGATGGCAGTCCTTATATCAGATCAATTAGACTTTAAGCCAAAGACTATAATAAGAGATGAGGAAGGACACTATATCATATTCAAAGCATCTGTCCAACAAGAAGATCTAACAATTTTAAATATCTATGCCCCTAACATGGGAGCAGCCAACTATATAAACCAATTAATAAGAAAATCAAAGAAACACATTGACAATAATACAGTAATAGTAGGGGACTTTTACACTCCCCACACTGAAATGGACAGATCATCCAAGCAAAAGATCAGCAAGGAAATAAAGGTCTTAAATGACACACTGGACCAGATGAACAGCACAGATATATTCAGAACATTCCATCCCAAAGCAACAGAATACACATTCTTCTCTAGTGCACATGGAACATTCTCTAGAATAGATCACATCTTGGGTCATAAATCAGGTCTCAACCGGTACCAAAAGATTGGGATCATTCCCTGCATATTTTCAGACCACATTGCTCTGAAGCTAGAACTCTATCACAAAAGGAAATTTGGAAAGAACCCAAATATATGGAGACTAAACAGCATCCCTTTAAAGAATGAATGGGTCAACCAGTAAATTGAAGAAGAATTGAAAAAATTCATGGAAACAAATGATAATGAAAACACAATGGTTCAGAATCTGTGGGACACAGCAATGGCAGTCCTGAGGGGAAAACATACAGTGATACAAGCCTATCTCAAGAAACAAGAAAGGTCTCAAATACAAAACCTAACCCTACACCTAAAGGAGCTGGAGAAAGAACAACAAAGAAAGCCTAAACTCAGCAGGTGAAGAGAAATCATAAAGATCTGAGCAGAAACCAATGAAATACAAACCAAGAAAACAATAGGACCAATCAATAAAACTAGGAGCTGGTTCTTTGAAAGAATTAATAAGATTGATAAACCCCTGGCCAGACTTATCAAAATGAAAAGAGAGAGGACCCAAATAAATAAAATCATGAATGAAAGAGGAGAGATCACAACCAACACCAAAGACACACAAACAATCATAAGAACATATTATAAGCAACTCTACACCAACAAATTTGACAATCTAGAAAAAATGGATGCTTTCCTGGAGACATATAAACTACCAAAACTGAACCAGGAAGAAATAGAAAACCTGAACGGACCCATAACCAGTAAGAAGATGAAACAGTCATCAAAAATCTCCCAACAAACAAAAGCCCAGGGCCAGATGGCTTCCCAGGGGAATTCTACCAAACATTTAAAGAAGAATTAATTCCTATTCTCCTGAAACTGTTCCAAAAAATAGAAATGGAAGGAAAACTTCCAAACTCATTTTATGAGGCCAGCATCACCTTGAACCCCAAACCAGACAAGGATCCCATCAAAAAAGAGAATTACTAACCAATAATCTTGATGAACACAGATGCGAAAATTCTCACCTAAATACTAGCCAATAGAATCCAACAGTACATTAAAAGGATTATTCACCACGACCAAGTGGGATTTATTCCAGGGCTGCAAGGTTGGTTCAACATCCGCAAATCAATGTGATAAAATACATTAACAAAAGAAAGAACAAGAACCATATGATACTGTCGATAGATGCTGAAAAAGCATTTGACAAAGTACAGCATCCCTTCCTGATCAAAACTCTTCAAAGTGTAGGGATGGAGGGCACATACCTCAATATCATCAAAGCCATCCACGAAAAGCCTCCACAAATATCATTCTCAATGGAGAAAAACTGAAAGCTTTTCCGCTAAGAGGTCTGGAACACGGCAGGGATGTCCATTATCACCACTGCTATTCAACATAGTACTACAAGTCCTAGCCTCAGCAATCAGACAACAAAAAGAAATTAAAGGCATCCAAATCGGCAAAGAAGAAGTCAAACTATCACTCTTTGCAGATGATATGATACTATATGTGGAAAACCCAAAAGACTCCACTCCAAAACTGCTAGAACTTGTACAGGAATTCAGTAAGGGTCAGGATATAAAATCAATGCACAAAAATCAGTTGCAATTCTTTACACCAACAAGACAGAAGAAAGAGCAATTAAAGAGTCCATCCCATTTATAATTGCACCCAAAACCATAAGATACCTCGGAATAAACCTAACCAAAGAGGCAACAAATCTATACTCAGAAAACTATAAAATACTCATGAAAGAAATTGAGGAAGACACAAAGAAATGGAAAAATGTTCCATGCTCATGGATTGGAAGAACAAATATTGTGAAAATGTCTATGCTACCTAAAGCAATCTACACATTTAATGCAATCCCTATCAAAATCCCATCCATTTTTTTGAAAGAAATGGAAAAAATAATTCTAAAATTTGTATGGAACCAAAAAAGACCTCGAATAGCCAGAGGAATATTGAAAAAGAAAGCCAAAGTTGGTGGCATCACAATTCCAAGACTTCAACCTGTATTACAAAGCTGTCATCATCAAGACAGTATGGTACTGGCACAAAAACAGACACACAGATCAATGGAACAGAATAGAGAGCCCAGAAATAGACTTCAGCTCTATGGTCAACTAATATTCGACAAAGCAGGAAAGAATGTCCAATGGAAAAAAGACAACCTCTTCAACAAATGATGTTGGGAAAATTAGACAGCCACATGCAGAAAAATGAAAGTGGACCATTTCCTTACATCACACACAAAAATAGACTCAAAATGGATGAAGGACCTCAGTGTGAGTAAGGAATACATCAGAATCCTTGAGGAGAACGCAGGCAGCAACCTCTTCGACCTCAGCCACAGCAACTTCTTCCTAGGAACTTCGCCAAATGCAAGGGAAGCAAGGGAAAAAATGAACTATTGGGACTTCATCAAGATCAAAAGCTTTTGCACAGCATAGGAAACAGTCAATAAAACCAAAAGACAACTGACAGAATGGGAGAAGATATTTGCAAATGACATGTCCGATAAAGGGCTAGTATTCAAAATCTATAAAGAGCTTAGCAAACTCAACACCCAAAGAACAAATAATCCAATCAAGAAATGGGCAGAGGACATGAACAGACATTTCTGCAATGAAGACATCCAGATGGCCACAGACACATGAAAAAAATGCTCCACATCACTTGGCATCAAGGAAATACAAATCAAACCCACAATGAGATACGACCTCACACAGTCAGAATGGCTAAAATTAACAAGTCAGGAAATGACAGATGCTGGCAAGTATGTGGAGAAAGGGGAACCCTCCTACACTATTTGTGAGAATGCAAGCTGGTGCAACCACTCTGGAAAACAGCATGGAGTTTCCTCAAAAAAGTTGAAAATAGAGCTACCTTATGACCCAGCAATTGCACTACTGGGTATTTACCCTAAAGATACAAATGTAGTGATCCTAAGGAGCATGTGCACCCGAATATTTATAGCAGCAGTGTCCACAGTAGCCAATCAATGGAAAGAACCTAGATGTCCATCAACAGATGAATGGATAAAGAAGATGTGGTATATGGTATATATATATATATATAGTGGAATACTATGCAGCCATCAAAAGAAATGAAATCCTGCAATTTGCGACAATGTGGATGGAACTAGAGGGTATTATGCTTAGCGAAATAAGCCAGCCAGAGAAAGACAACTATCATATGATCTCCCTGGTAGGAAGTGGAGATGCAATGTGGGGGGCTTGGGGGTAGGCAAAGAATAAATGAAACAGGATGGGATCGGGAGGGAGGCAAACCTTAAAAGTCTCTTAGTCTCACAAAACAAACTGAGGGTTGTAGGGGGGAGGGGTGTAGGGAGAGGGTGGTGGGGTCATGGACATTGGGGAGGGTATGTGCTATGGTGAGTGCTGTGAACTGTGTAAACCTGGTGTTTCACAGACCTGTACCCCCGGGGCTAATCATACATTATAGGGTTATAAAAAATAAAAAACTAAAAGAAGAAGAAGAAGAAAAATAAAAAGCTTTTTAGTTAGTTTCGCTCTAGTGTCTTACCGTAGCATCTGTCCATAACTCTGTCATCAGTATATCCCCTCTAATCCCCTGCCAGGAATGTAAACATTTTGGAAAGTTTTAACTCAAGGTTCAAACTGTATACATTCAAATCCATTTCCACCATATATTTGTCTCCCGACATTGAGCAAATTTATTAAATGTATACCTCTGTTTTCTCATCTGTAAATATAGGAAAATAAAAATAGTCATGTGTTTGTATTATTAATATATAAATTATATTATGAAACATTTAGAGTAGTGATAGGTTTACAATTAGCACTCAATGCATAATGCAGTCCTGCAATTGCCTAATTTTTTTTTTTTTTCTCAACCCCACAAGATAGAAAGCTTATAAATAGGAGGACCTAGGTTCTACTGCTCAGCATGCAATCTTGATTAGTGAGTTTTTGGTGCATAGAGAGAACTCCATAAGTCCTTTCATTTTTTATTTTATCTTTTTATTTTTATTTTTACTTTTTGAGAGAGAGAGCATGAACAGGAGATGAGGACAGAGGGAGAGAAGAGAGAGAATCTTGGCAGGCTCCACACACCTGCACAGAGCCTAATGCAAGGCTCGAATTCACAACCCTGAGATCAAGACCTCAACCAAAATCAAGAGTCAGATGCTTAACCAATGCAGCAACCTAGGGTCTCCTTCATAAGTTCTTTTAGGTTGAATAAATAATGGATGATGTGCAGAATTCTAGATTCATTTATATGTCTTCTATCTTGAACCATCTTTCTGTTTCAAATCCTGGCTGGTAATGTGTAGATCTAGATTACTTAAAGGAGTCATTTTTATGACTCCTTTATACTCTGGGACCTTTATACTCCCATGTACTCTGGGATCATATGAATATGAAAAAGATCCTCTCTCCTTGTAAGACTGGAAAACAGATTTGCATTTGTTTTTGCCAGTGCAAAAGTTCTTATGGCTAGAGTTAAGTATGTGATTTTAATCCTAACACTTTGATTTTTAACTTGTCTGTCTTTAATTTGGGTGCACTTTCCAGGTAATAAGTAATCGTACATTTTTAATCCTGGCTGATATTTTAGAATATTCCTCTTTTCTGTAAGTTTTATGCTAATTTGGAAGTATTCCAGAGTAGTATTTCTCCATAAATGAAATGTAATTATGATAATAAATGTTTCCATTTGATATAAAACACTTACTAAATATGCCCCATATTTATATCTTTCTTATTCTCTCTAGTGGAAAGGTACTCAAACTTTAATGATTTCTAAATCTAAATGTAGCCAAAAATTTCAAAAATAACATTTTTATAAGTTTTAAACTTTGATGTAATTTTAAATTTAATTTACTCTAAAAAATCTAAATAGCATAAGGATTAGATTGTCAATTTGTAGATTTCTCTAAGGATCCAACAGAGTTCAATTTCCATAAGGATCCATTAAGTTTTATATTTTAAAATGATTTGTTTCTTTTTATGCCACACCTTAGAATATATCTATCAATTAGAAAATTTATGAAGTTGAAAAATATGTCTTTAGCAATTACTACATATCAGAATTATCAAAGTACTTATTACTTAAGTAAGAAAGTAAAGTTGCTTTAAGGTTTTAAATCCTAAAAAGAGAGATAATCATAGAATAACAATTAAGTGCTCTATGGTACAAATACACAAAATAATATTAAGCACTTTCTAAAAATTGCAAGCTGTATACCCATATCTAAGTCTACTCTCATCTAGAATATATGGAAAATTACAAAAACTTAAAGATACACACATTCACATGCTGCTTTTATATATACCAGCATTGAAAAAGTAAATTGTTCTTTTAATAGGCATGCATTTTGAGGAGTTCCTGGAAAAATAAAGAAAAAAGTGGTGACTTCCATTTTGGGTAATATTGCAGCTGAAAAAACATTCTGACTACAAGACAGACATAAAATACAGGTTAAAGTAGAGACAAAGTTTTAAATTATTAAAATGCCAAAATAATGAGAAAAATCCCTGATGATAAACTTTTTAAAGGTATCCATAGAAGAAAGTTGAGTTCCCTACGTTAGAAGGATAATTGCATGTAGCAAATTAATTTTCCACAGGAACAACAGAAAAGGAAAATGGAAAACATACAAAATGCTCAGAAAGGCCAGGAAATCTTACTTGAAAAGACATAAAATGGAGCAATATCTGTCATATCTAATTATCTCCTATCAATTGAAGTAAAAACAACCCAATTGAAGAGGTGAGAAAAGTATATATGCTAGTGCTTTAAAATACATAAAATCTAAATGACAAATGATCTATTTAAAAATCATAATTTGAAATAGAAACAACAGTGAGGTTATAATTTTTATAATACATACTAATAAGATACATAACCAACTAAAATGAATATGATAGTTAATTTTGGTGAATGATTGGGGAAATTAGTAACTAAAAACCATCTGGGGAGCTTTTGTACAGGCTTTTATGAACTGTATATTAAAATAAAATTTGGCATATTTATTTCACTCAACAAGTTTTACTTCTAAGTATATATTCATGGATGTACACAAGATATTTATACAATGAATTTTCTTTTAATTTTTTAAAAGATTTTATTTATTTATTTGACAGATCACAAGTAGGCAGAGAGGCAGGCATAGAGAGAGGAAGGGAAGCAGGCTCCCCACTGAGCAGAGAGCCCAATGCGGGGCTTGATCCCAGGACTCTGGGATCATGACCTGAGCCCAAGGCAGAGGCTTTAACCCACTGAGCCACCCAGGCTCCCCTTATAATGAATTTTCTATCATATGTACAATTTGAAAAATTATATTAAAATAAATGAATAAATTTATGTCAGTAGGTAAATGATTAAATACTTTGTAATACATTTATACTAAGAACTTCTCTTATTGAAATTTCTGAGCTTTATTTATATGTAATGACCATGAAATATTCCCAAAATATTTTGGGGGGGGGAGCAAACAAGTTCTTTTTTTGTTTTAGTTTTGTTAAATAGCAATATTTATAGCATAATTTTCATGGCAGAGACTGGCTGGATTCACTGAACTAATTTTCCTACATTCCCTGGCATATAACTAGATTACTCCCCATTCTTTTTTGCAATGAGTTTGGCCATGTGACTAAGTTTTGGCCAGTGAGATGAAATGGAGTAAGATTTTCCATGTTCCATCTTTCCCTCCTCTTTTACTTGGTTAGTTATTTAGATACTTGCATGTGACACACCATGCAACCTCAGAAACTACATGGTGAGAGTGGTGAAGACTATGTCTTCTGAGACTCTGAATCCCACTAAATGACTAAGAAACAATTTTCCTTCTACCTATGCTGATTGAACTTTATATGAACAAGAGGTAAGCTTCTATGTTGCTAAGCTACTGAGATTTCAAGGTGTATCTATTAGAGGAGCTAGCATTATCCTTTCTAATTTAATTTCACTTGTTTAAAAACTGATAGAAAAAGAAAATTAAATTATATGTCCATATAATCTAGGTTTATATTTGTACAAAATGGAGCATAGAGTGATTGCCTCTTGTGAATGGAGCGGTATTGGGTTGGTGAGGATATGAATAAGTACTCTCAGTTTGTGTACTTCTATGGGATTAGAGTTATTCAATATTATTTCTTTAGTTAGATATATGCATAATATTGATGAATTCATGATGTCTAGAGGAAGCCAAAAAGAAATTTAGAAACACTAACTTTGAAACTTAAAGGAAGTTCTTTTGTATCTTATAGAAAGAAAGGGATATTTTAAGGTAAAAGTGCACTTTAGGATAACCTAGCATATTGAGGGCATCAAGCATGAAATATTGAAAAAAAATTGGACTAAAATGTGGTTAAACATACATTGGACATCTATTAAGGCACTGGAGACAGATAAAACTGAAAATAAGTTAGAACCAAATAACAGAAGCAAGTATATTTTCAATTGGAATTATTTTTGTCATGGGAATAATATAAGATGAGAAGAATTGATTAAAGAAAAACAGGAACTAAAGTCAGAGATATTGAAAAGAAAATATGAACAAGTAGAACTGGCAGAATGCAGAAAATATATTTTTCTAGTTTTTAGAAGGGGTGGGGGGGTTAGAATTTGAGATGTGGAAAAGAAGAAAAGGAAAGGTGATGAGTTTCTGATAATTCGTGATATAGCATATTGTCCTAGGCATTAATTTAATTCCCATCCAGTGTTGGGCTCTAGAGTCAAGATTAGGACAGCTTGCATATTCTCTATGATTAGGAACAACTCCCAGTAGGCCTGACATAGGAAAGGAGAATCAGAATCTATCAATGAGAGTACAGCTCTTCAAAATTACCCACCCTATATACTGAGAAACAGTGGCTTGGAATGCCCTGGAGTAGAAGTCCTGCCTAACACACAGCAATACTGTGAACATCCATTATGTGAGAATGCTGTGATCTAAAGAACCTTATGTATGAATACATAATAGCTAAAAAAATACAAAATTGTGAGAATGAGAAATGTATTTCTTTAGTGAGAAAAATTGGGACAATGTGAAAACAAGATCTTTTACAATCCCACTGTTATGTTAGTAGTGAATTGACTTGTGTTTTAAAATGTTAAATATTATTGCATTTGTTATAGTATATGATTCTTACTGAATAATGTTACACTAAAAAAGAAGAGTAGAACTTGGGATTAATGTTTTCAGATTGATTATTCCACATAAATTTGTTGTTTTGGTATTTAATTTTTATCTTGAATGGCAAATGAGAATTTTACATGTACTAACAGTAAATTTACATATTTCCTCTTTTGATTTAATTATGTTAAATACATTTTTTAAAGATTTTATGTATTTATTTGACAGAGAGAGAGAGAAAGCACAAGTAGGGAGAGCAACGGGCAGATGAGAAGGAGATGCAGGGTCCTTGCTGAGCAGGTAGCCCAATTCGAGGCTTAATCCCAGGACCCTGAGATAACAATCGGAGCAGAAGGCAGATGCTTAACCGACTGAGCCACCCAGGCACCACTGTTAAATACATTTTAAATAGCCAACAGTTTTTGTGTTTTGCTCTCAGGGAGAATTCACTGTGATTAATTATTTTTGAAATTATCAGATCAAACTAAAGAAAACATGAATTTTAGAGCTGGTAGACAATGCTGACAACTTAAAGGTTTGTTGTTGTTGTTGTTTTTAAAGAGGAAGAGAGGGCCTGGAGGAGAGGGGGAATCTTTTTTTTTTTTAAGATTTTATTTATTTATTTGTTAGAGAGAGAGAGAGAGAGCAAGCACAGGCAGACAGAGAGGCAGGCAGAGGCAGAGGGAGAAGCAGGCTCCCTGCCAAGCAAGGAGCCCGATGTGGGACTCGATCTCAGGACGCTGGGATCATGACCCGAGCCGAAGGCAGCCGCTTAACCAACTGAGCCACCCAGGCGTCGGAGAGGGGGAATCTTAAGCATTCTCTATACCCAGCGTGGAGCCCAAAACAGGGCTCGTGAGACCATGACCTAAGCTGAAATCAAGAGTCAGATGTTTAACTAACTGAGCCACCCAATGCCTCTTAAATAGTTTTGAAGACATTTTTCAATATGTTTAAAGCTCTATTTGATATCATCGTGTCCTCATGATTTTGAGAGTTGAAGGAGTAATTAAATTCTTTTCTGGGTTTATTCCTATGAGCTACCACCACTAAAACATGACTAAGTGTTGTCAGTTATCCTGCGTGTGAATTGAAGTCCTGACCACTAAAAAGCTCCACAGAAATACTAGTTTTGTGTCTTTATATAGCAGGCAGTCTTTTGAACATGTGAAGCATTAATAAAATCTACAAATGAGGAATATATTTTAAGTACGTAAATAGTCATACAACTCTAGTAACTACAAAAGAAAGGATTAATCATTTTTATGTTAAATAAACTTTTTATGGCATAATATGCTAAAACAAATTCAAGACATAAAATTGCGAAAAAAACTTGCTACATATATGACAAAAAGTGAGTTTCTTCAATATACAAAGAACTTAAATACCCAGTAAAACATCTATACAACTAATAAAATGTCAAAGGACATGAACAGGTAGTTCACACTTGCAAGATAAATGAAAAATAACACCATAAAAGAATTATATTATTATAACAAATCATGACAAACTGAGTGACTTGAAATAATACAAATATATTATCTTACAGTTGTGGAGGTCAGAAATTTTTATATCAGAGTCACTGGGCTAAAATCAAGGTGTTGGCAGACTGCAATTTTTCTGGAGGCTCAAGTAAAGAATTTAGCTCTTAGAGGCTGTCCACCCCTTGGCTAGTGACCCTCTTTCATCTTCAAAACCAACAATAGTCAGTTGAATCTTTTCTTGCATTGCATAATTTTGACACTGACTTTTCTGCCACCAACTTGTATATTTAAGGACCACTTGTGATTACATTGGGCCCACCTGGATGCATCTAGGATAATCTAGGATAATATCTCTATTAAAACCAGCCAATTAGGGGCACCTAGGTGGTGCAGTTGGCTAAGCACTGACTCTTGGTCTAAGCTCCAGCCTTGATTTCAGGGTCATGAGATATCAGGCCCTGTGTGGGCCACACTTAGCACAGAATCTGATTGGGACTCTGCTTCTCTCCCTCTGCCCCTTCGCACCTCTCTCTGAAATAAATCTTTAAAAATAAAAATAAAACCAGCCAATTAGCAACCTAATTCCATCTACAACCTTATAACATACATATTCATAGGTTTCAATTATTAGAATGTGGATATATTTGGGGGGGCATTATTCTGCTTATCATAGTTATGAATAAAGAAATGTAAATTGAAATAACAGTAAGTTGATAGTTTTTATGTAACTGTTAAAGATTTAGAATTCAGTAAGAAAACTATTGGCATAAATATGTTGTAAGTTGTTACTACATGAACTATAGTGATTATTTTAAGGGAAATTTGTCAAAATCCACAAAAATTTAAATATACATAACACTTGTAAGAATGTATGATCCAACAAGGATGTGGAGAAATTGGAACTCTAGTATTTTACTAACAAGATTATAAAATGGTATAGCCTCTTTGGAAAGTAGTCTAGCTATTGCTCAGAATGTTGATATATGTGATCCAGCAATTCTACTCCTAGGTATATATCCAAGAAAATTGAAAACATACATCCAGACAAAAACTTGAACATGACTGTTCATAGTTGCATTATTCAAATAGACCAAAATTAAAAACTGCTCAAATGTGTGTCAAGTAACAAATAAATAAACAGGATGTGGTATATCCATATGAGTGTTAAAAAGCAATAAGGTTTTGGGGCGCCTGGGTGGCTCAGTGGGTTAAGCCGCTGCCTTCGGCTCAGGTCATGATCTCAGGGTCCTGGGATCGAGTCCCACATCGGGCTCTCTGCTCAGCAGGGAACCTGCTTCCCTCTCTCTCTCTCTGCCTGCCTCTCTGCCTACTTGTGATCTCTCTGTCAAATAAATAAAATCTTTAAAAAAAAAAAAAAAAAAAACTTTAAAAAAAAAAAAAAAAAAGCAATAAGGTTTTGTTACATGCAAAAGCATGAGTTTACCCTGAAAACATTATGGCAAGTGGGAAAGCCAGTCACAAAAGATCCCATATTATGATTCCACTTATATGAAATGTCCATAACAGGCAAATGGCAAATGTATATATACAAAATGTAGGCTGCGGGTAGCTAGTGGGGAGTGACTGCTAATAGATATGGAGTTTCTTTTAGGGGAGACAAAATATAAAATTAGATTATGGTGATGGTTGCACCACTCTGGATCTACTAAAATTTATTGGATCTTGCACATTAAATATGTATACTCTGTGTCTATAAATTATATTCAATATAGCTATTGCAAGGAATGAATGACTCAGATAATAGGGAAAAACTTGAAACATCTTAAATATATTAATTCCAAACTGTTAGGATCAATGATGTATAACCAAACAATATAACACTTTGCCACTTTTAAAAAGAGAATGAAGAACTATATCTAGTGATAGGGCAACCTGCTAAGAATTATTTTTAGGTGAAAAAGTAAAGAAGTCAGTTAACATATTCTAGTACTGAAAAGATGAAGTAGAATGTATGTTTATACTACTATTCTTGATTTTTAGAAAAGTATATATATTATTTCTACATCAAGTATGTCTTTTATTGCCTAGATTATAACATATTTATTTTACTGCTTTAAAAAAATCTAATTACAAGTTCTGAAGCTTTGCTTCCCCCTACACTGTTAAGAGCCACAAACTCAAGATTCCTCCAGGTGATTTTCTTTCCTTTTAATCCTTTATTATAATTTAAAAGTTATATTTTTCAGCTTACAAAGCAGGGCTTCCAGGGTTCACCTTTGTGAGTGAGTTTATTCCTTCTTCTAAGAAGTGGAAGCCAGACAAATGTCTGCTGAGCAGTGATAAAGTCAGCTGACAAGCAAAATCCCTCAGGCTAAAGCAATGTGAACTGCTTGTTGTCTGCCATGCAAATGATTCTGTAGAACTTTCTGGAAATGGGAAAATGGCAAGAATGAGACAAAGAGTAGAGTGTTCTCCTTTCTTGTTCCACCTAGAGCTTCCACATGATTTGCAACCACTGTCATATCAAGGTGCCTTACTCTAGGGATCTGACTTGATTTTGAGTAAAATTGGCATATGATTCAATCATTAATTCATTCAGAAAAAGGTCATTAGATGTTACTACTTTTTTTTTTTTAATTTATTTGACAGAGAGAGATCACAAGTAGGCCAAGAGGCAGGCAGAGAGAGGAAGGGAAGCAGGCTCTCTGCTGAGCAGAGAGGCCCGATGCGGGGCTCGATCCCAGGACCCTGAGATCGTGACCTGAGCCGAAGGCAGAGGCTTTAACCCACTGAGCAACCCAGGCGCCCCAGATGTTACTACTTATTATAGCAATGACTGGTTCATCACTATATCTTTGTCCAAAGATACCCAAGAGTCAATCAAGCAGATTCATTATACTTACTATTTTAGATAGTAAATCAGTATTTACATAAGAAAGGCAATCAAGTTTTACAATATTGTTAATTTAAAAGACAGTTTTGAACACCTTGAATCTTGATTTATTTCTAAGCTCTCATACATTTATAATTTTTAGAATTAAAATAATTATAACTAAGTGCTCCTTTTTTACATTGCTAATTATATCAATATGATCATAATCTGTTTTGGTTTAATAAATGTCCATGTTTACTTGATATTTTTAACTTCTTATGCAAAAATAAGCTAAAATGTTATCAGGAGAAATTTTTGTTTCTTTTTAAATATATGAAAGATTGAATCAAATTTATTTTAGTTCTAAAACAGATAAATAATGGGGCACCTGGGTGGCTCAGTCAGTAAAGCATCTGCCTTTGGCTCAGGTCATGATCCTGGGATCCTAGGATGGAGCCCTGCATCTGGCTCCTTGCTCAGCAGGAAGTCTGCTTCTCCCTCTGCCCCTACCCTCTCCTTGTGTGTGCTCTCTCTCTCTCTCAAATAAATAAATAAATCATCTTTTTGAAGGGGCAGGGGATGGGAGGTTGGGGGAGCCATGTGGTGGGTTATATGGAGAGCACATATTGCATGGAGCACTGGGTGTGGTGCATAAACAATGAATTCTGTTACACTGAAAAGAAATTAAATAAATAAAAAAATTTTTAAAAAGTCAGTAAAATAAGTAATGACTGACATAATTTATAATTTAAGAAAAATACTAAAAGTCAAGGACTATTAATAGTAATATATCAGATACAAAATTTGACCTTAATAATGAATATATCAAATTGAAGCTATTTTCAAAATTTGATTATGGCCCTGATGTTCTAATTGATGGATGAGTTAATAGTAATTATTTTTGTATAATCAGTTAGCAGCTGAAATGTGCAACATATTGGTTTTTTCAGGTGAGACATAGGCTCTCTTCGCAGCTACTGAGGAAGAAAGAAGTAGTGACATTTAATTCAGTCTAATTTATTCTTGAAAGAGATAATTGACTGCAGTTCATGAAGTCGATAGCAAGAGATAGACAAAATGGTGAAATCATTCAGAAACAGTAAAGCTAAAAATCAAATTATCAAATTAGAAGGTGGACTACTGAGTAAAACAAATCCCATGAACTTCAAATTAGCAGCACTTGATGAAAGTTATCTTAAAGGGACAAACTTACATTATGAGTGCAAATGGGAAGAACTATGTTAATCTAATAGAATGAAATCCAAGAAAATTGATTATAAGATTGCACCAAAAGTGTTAGAATTTATATTATTTATAAAACTAAAGAGCTGTGTGTAGTGGAGTTATGAAATTGATCCCCAAAATAAAATTATTTTCACTTGCTATTATTCTTGTTAGTACTTTAGTACATTGCATATGTATAAAAGTTATTCAAATTAATTTATAAAATATTTTTTGGAGAGCCTACTTAAGGATAAGCATTGTTGTCTGAGATAAAATGAAGAAAAGAGCAGAGATGATCCTTCCATTCTTTGTGGAAATTGCATTCAAGGAGAGAGAAGACAGTTGGGCTTAATCATGAGCATAAATATATGGCAACAACTTGTGATAAATACCATAAATAAGAATTTCAGGCTGCAAAAGGATTTTAAAACAAAAGAACTGACCTGCACATTAATATAATTTTGGTAAAATGTTTTCATAAATTATCTTTCTTCAGCTTTTTTTTATTCTAATAATTTGACATGGGTATATACAGGAGATGGCAAAAATGACATAAGTCTTTAAATATCAGTCGGAGGATATCTTCAAATTGACTTCTTTTGCGAAGGTTTTATCTTTATGACAATGTACAAAGTAAAAATTTACTTAGTTAAGTAGTTATTTGTATGACAGCAAGATTTTTTACATTAAAAGGATAATTTTCTTAATGATTGTATTAAATGAAAATTCCCAAAGCAATGCTTCCAAACAGTGTATAATACTCAGCAGTACTCTGAAGAAATTAATTCAACAAATATTTATAGAATTTTTACTATGAAGAAGGGATTCTGCCAAAATGAGGAATTTGTGTATGAAGGAAATATTGAAAAACAGTGACCAGTGTTCATCCTGGCTGAACAGGCTCTACATAAAATAAAAAATATACTCCAAGCCAATGGAAAATATTCTAGGAGTGGTACAACGACATATGGAATTTTAGAGATGAAGGAAATACCAGTTTCATCTCAGTGAACCAGGAGCAATGAAGAAGGCTATGTGGAGGAAATAATACAGATGTTGACTTGGCATATTAGGCGAAATTTAGATAAGAGAGGAGCAACAGTGCAGAGAAAGTAATTCAAACTACCAAAACTCAGAAGGTTTGGAATTTTTAAGGAATAGTAATCTCATTGGGTATGAAAGAAGTTAAGGTACTTATTAGGGATCACAATAAAATAGGCTGGGAACCAAAGAAGAAATGCATTATCAAGAGGCTTTGAATGTAAAAGTAAGGAACTTCATCTTAATTCCAAGCCATTTTGTTGTTGCAGCATTATTTGAGAAGAAAAAACTAAATAAATAAGCTGGTAGTAAAATTTGTGAAAAAAAATTAGGTAATTACTTACAGGCATTTGTCAGGTACCTCTTGGTCACTTTTAGAAATGAATACAAGTCACTTTGAAGAACACATATTTCTAGTAATAAACCTAGAAATGAAATCGAGTTCAAGCAGTTTACCACTAAAATGTAACATGGCCTAATTTCTTGATCTTCGGTTCATGAGGGTTAAAATAGCCAAAGTAGAGTTATGTTTAGCCAAATTCTAATTATTTTACATAAGAGAAATGACTTGTAGGCTTTTGGGGGGTTGATTCATCCAGGTTTTTTACTACTTAGAAGAAATTATCTTAGCTTCTCAGAACTACATAGATTCACTACAGCTCTGTGATCCATCTAGGGTCACATTCTGTAGTTTAGGCATTTTCAACATTTATAAATCTGTCAACTGAAAAACAAACGTGATTATTCTGTTTGCCCTCAGTTAAACTGTGCATGCCTATTGTTTTTATTTTGTCTTATCTTAAATCAAAGTTTCTGTTATTTCTGTTTAAATTCATGTACTTTTACTTACATTGTGTTTTCTGATCTTTTTATAAACCTAGATCCCAGGATTCTACTCTGTCTACAGTGTCCTCTGTTGCTCCTTCTAGTATAACAGAAGGGGTTGGCTCTCAATGGATTTTCCTCAGCTCCCCTCTTGCAGTGCCATCCATGTGCCAGGAGGATGTGTGTCACAATGGAGGCACTTGCCATCCTGTCTTCCTCTCCAGTGATATGTTCTCATTCCACTGTGACTGTCCACTACATTTTACTGGCCTTTTCTGTGAACAAGGTAATCAATCTTTATTTATTTTTAAAAACTTATACAGAGGGTGTAAGAGAACTGCAACCTTATTGTACACATTGACAGATACTAGCACAAACAAGAAACATCTGTATAATTTTATTTAAAATTGAATTCTGATAGAACATTTTTGATTCAGTATTACAGAAGCAAACCTAAGTTTATTTTTCTCCATTAGGATTGTTATTCAAAATATATTTTCAGTTGTCACACAAAACAAGAGTTAAAGTTGAATGTAGTGTTATTTTTATATTTCTTCTGAAATTATGGTGTAGTCCATCCTTTGTCACCATAAAAACAATTAAGTTCTACTTTATACTATTTTTATTGCTTAATTGTTAATCAAATCATTATTTTTTTACAATTCATAAGCAAATCCTCATATTTAAATTGTTTTGGTAAGAACAGTATATTATTTTTTGATGTTTAAGAATATGGTTTTAGTATTAATAGAGCTATTTATGAATCAAAAGAAAATTTCCCTATTGCCAACATCTAATGGCCTCCTAAGAGTCTCTCAGTTAATTAAGTTAGTTAATTAAGCAGTGTTGGGCAATTAGAGCCAGAAACACCCTGGGCAGATTACAAAGGCATTAGGTCATGATTGCATGTCCCTACACTGAGAGCTGAAAAGTGACATTGTTTTCTAAGTAAAATTAATCACTTGTTCTAAATTGGGTAGGTGAGGTTGTGTATTGTCATTGGATAATGATTTAGATGGCAGAGAATTTCATTATTTATCCATGATTGTGTTAAGTATTTCCTTTTTTTAATACCAAGCTGTAGGACCTCTGGAAGCAAACTCATAGGTACACATAATACATTATTCAACTCTTCTTGTCAAATGACGTTGTATGAGTGTATGTGTTAATATTCAGCCAAGTAAGCAAGTAAATATAGTAAAGGCATGGAAATGTAAACATGGTCTGTTTTCATGCTCATTATATAAATATTATGTGTCCTTAAAGTCTATTTTTTAATTTTAAAATGCTTTTGAAGACACACCACTATTGCTTGATTTTCTTATTGAATATTTCATATGTCTGCAAAATATGAGAGTTGTCTTCTGCTACTGTATGAGATCTTTATATTACCTTCTGTAAGTAGAATTCTAGGGACATAATTTGAATAAAGCTCTTTTAGATCCACGCTTAGCCATTTAAAACTCTGAGAGGGCTTTTTCTTTTTTTAATTTTGTGCTAGGTAGAGTTTTAGAAAAATACCCTTCTTACGTTTCTTGAATTATACTTCAATTTTTAATATTTTTTTAAATCCAGATTTACTAATGATAGTGAAATTGATGTTACAAAATGAGGATTCCGTAGTAATTGGCTATGTCTCCTGGCCAGTCACACATGTTGAACTATAAATGACCCTCCAGCCATAATCCTTTTCTCTCCTACTGAATCCTCAGTTCTCAACCCTTTAACTCCTTACTGAGTAGCTTTAACACTGCTGCACAGACCTATAATTTCCTCCAGAAAGAGAGAAATCCAGGTTTATTTGGAGTTAAACCCAAGGCTTGACTGAGGTTAATTGTATTTGGTGTTTTGAATGGCAGAATATAGGAGACTGACCTCAGGAAAGGAATTGGGAATCTCTATTCTATATTTATTATTAAGAATATTTTATTTTTTCCAGCATTATTAATAATTACTTTCTACCTTCTACATTTTAATGTTTTTCCTGTTGAATTTATAATATTTTAAAAACTAATAATAGGATGACATGTAATACAAAAATTAGGTAAACCACTATGTGTTATTGATTTCTAAGTGCAAAATAATCAGAAGCTGTGATTAATTATTACCAATTGGAAGGTTTTTTTAAAGAAACTATAAGTCAGAAATACCTGAAGTTGTGTGATACTCTAAACAAAATTCAGTCAATAGAACTGTTTTTAGATTATCAATTATTACAATATTATCTGTGATTTTGTTGTTGTTCTTACAACAACAAAATATTTCAGTATATTTTTGGGGAAATATTTCAGTATAATTTTTAGAATATGGCGTAATATCTCTAACTGTAAATACTTATTTTTAATCATTTATCCCTTTTAATTAAGTACCTTTTTTTTCTTTCCATCATAAAGAAAGCCAAGAGCAGGTTAGTGTTTTCAACCTAATGCTCTAAATATATATAATTCATACTGGTATGCATTTTACAATTCAGATTGACAGATAATGACTGGTGCCTAAGGCCCATGATTCAAGAATTTGGTGCCATGATGATACTTCTTATAGCATTTTCTAAATTGGCCAGATACCACAATTAATTTTTTAATTAATAATTTTTAGTTACATATAATGTATTATTTGCCTGAGGGGTACAGGTTTGTGATTCGTCAGCTTAAACACTTCACAGCACTCACATAGCTCATACCGCCCCCTGCAGTGTCCATAACCCAACCACCCTCTCCATACACCCCTCCCCCAGCAACCCTAAGTTTGTTTTGTGAGATTAAGAATCTCTTATGGTTTGTCTCCCTCCCGATCCCATCTTGTTTCATTTTTTCCTTCCCTACCCCCCAGACTCCCCACTTTGCCACTCAACTTCCTCATATCAGGGAGATCATATGATAATTGTCTTTCTCTAGTTAACTTATTTCACTCAACATAATACCCTCTAGTTACATCCACGTAGTCGCAGATGGCAAGATTTCATTTCTTTTGATGGCTGCATAGTATTCCGTTGTATATATATACACGCTACATCTTCTTTATCCATTCATCTGTTGATGGACATCTACGTTCTTTCCATAGTTTGGCTATTGTGGACATTGCTGCTATAAACATTCGGTGGACATGCCCCTTCGGATCACTACATTTGTATCTTTAGGGTAAATGCCCAGTAGTTCAATTGCTGGGTTGTAGGGTAGCTGTATTTTCAACATTTTGAGGAACCTCCATGCTGTTTTCCAGAGTGGTTGCACCAGCTTGCATTCCCATCAACAGTGTAGGAGGGTTCCCCTTTCTCCGCATCCCCGCCAGCATCTGTCCTTTCCTGACTTGTTAATTTTAGCCATTCTAACTGGCATGAAGTGGTATCTCATCGTGGTTTTGATCTCTATTTCCCTGATACTGAGTGGTGTGGAGTACTTTTTTATGTGTCTGTGGGCCATCTAAATGTCTTCTTTGCAGAAATGTCTGTCCATGTCCTCTGCCCATTTCTTGATTGGATTAATTCTTTGCATGTTAAGTTTGATAGATTCTTCGTAGATTTTGGATACTAGCCCATTATCTGATGTTATTTGCAAATATCTTCTCCCATTCTGTCAGTTGCCTTTTAGTTTTGTTGACTGTTTCCTTTGCTGTGCAAAAGCTTTTTATTTTGATGAAGTCCCAATAGTTCATTTTTGCCTTTACTTCCCCTGCCTTTGGCAATGTGTCTAGGAAGAAATTGCTGAGGCCGAGGTCAAAGAAGTTGCTGCCTGAGTTATCTTCAAGGATTTTGATGGATTCCTGTCTCACATTGAGGTCTTTAATACATTTTGACTCTATTTTTGTGTGTGGTATAAGGAAATGGTCCAGTTTCATTCCTCTGAATGTGGCTGTCCAATTTTCCCAAAAACCATTTGTTGAAGAGACGGTCTTTTTTTTCCCATTGGACATTCTTTCCTGCTTTGTCAAAGAATAGCTAAACATAGAGTTCAGGGTCCATTTCTGGGTTCTCTGTTCTGTTCATTTGATCTGTGTTTACTTTTGTGCCAGTACCATACTGTCTTGATGATTACAGATTTGTAATAGAGCTTGAAGTCCAGAATTATGATGCCACCAGCTTTGATTTTATCAACATTCCTCTCACTATTCAGGGTCTTTGGATACTAGCCCATTATCTGATTTGTGAATATCTTTTCCCATCTGTCAGTTGTCTTTGGTTATGTTGACTGTTTCCTTTGCTGTGCAAAAGCTTTTGATCCTGATAAAGTCCCAATAGTTCATTTTTGCCCTTACTTCCCTTGCCTTTGGCGATGTTTCTAGGAAGAAGTTCCTGCAGCTGAGCTTGAAGAGGTTGCTGCCTGTGTTCTCCTCAAAAATTTTGATGGATTCTTGTCTCACATTGAGGTCTTTCATCCATTTGGAATCTATTATTGTGTGTGGTATAAGGAAATGGTCCACTTTCATTCTTCTGCACGTGGCTACTCAATTTTACCAAAACCATTTGTTGAAGAGAAGGTCTTTTTTCCAGTGGACATTCTTTCCGGCTTTGTCAAAGATTAGTTGACCATAGAGTTGAGGGTCTATTTCTGGGCTCCCTATTCTGTCCCATTGATCTGTATATCTGTTTTTGTGCCAGTACCATACTGTCTTGATCGTGACAGCTTTGTAATAGAGCTTGAAGTCTGGAATTGTGATGTCACCAAACTTTGGCTTTCTTTTTCAATATTCCTCTGGCTATTCGAGGTCTTTTCTGGTTCCATACAAATTTTAGGATTATTTGTTCCATTTCTTTAAAAAAAAGTGGATGGGATTTTGATAGGGATTGCATTAAATGTGTAGATTGCTTTAGGTAGCATAGACATTTTCACAATATTTGTTCTTCCAATCCATGAGCATGGAACATTTTTCCATTCCTTTGTGTCTTCCTCAGTTTCTTTCATGAGTACTTTATAGTTTTCTGAGTATAGATTCTTTGCCTCTTTGGTTAGGTTTATTCCGAGGTATCTTATGGTTTTGGATGCAATTATAAATGGAATGGACTCCTTAATTTCTCTTTCTTCTGTCTTGTTGTTGGTGTAAAGAAATGCAACTGATTTCTGTGCATTGATTTTATATCCTGACACTTTACTGAATTCCTGTACAAGTTCTAGCAGATTTGGATTGGAGTCTTTTGGGTTTTCCACATATAGTATCATATCATCTGCAAAGAGTGATAGTTTGACTTCTTCTTTGCCGATTTGGATGCCTTTAATTTCTTTTTGTTGTCTGATTGCTAAGGCTAGGACTCCTAGTACTATGCTGAATAACAGTGGTGATAGTGGACATCCCTGCTGTGTTCCTGACCTTAGAGGAAAAGCTCTCAATTTTTCCCCATTGAGAATGATATTCACTGTGGGTATTTCATAGATGGCTTTGATGATATTGAGGTATGTGCCCTCTATCCCTACACTTTGAAGAGTTTTGATCAGGAAGGGATGCTGTACTTTGTCAAATGCTTTTTCAGCATCTATTGAGAGTATCATATGCTTCTTGTTCTTTTATTAATGCATTGTATCACATTGATTGATTTGCGGATGTTGAACCAACCTTGCAGCCCAGGAATAAATCCCACTTGGTCGTGGTGAATAATCATTTTAATGAGTACATTAAATGGGCCCTGTTGGCTAGTATTTTGGAGAGAATTTTTGCATCCATATTCAACAGGGATATTATTCTGTAATTCTCTTTTTTGATGGGGTCTTTGTCTGGTTTTGGGATCAAGGTAATTCTGGCCTCATAAAATGAGTTTGGAAGTTTTCCTTCCATTTCTATTTCTTGGAACAGTTTCAGGAGATTAAGTATCAATTCTTCTTTAAATATTTGGTAAATTCCCCTGGGAAGCCATCTGTCCCTGGGCTCTTGTTTGTTGGGAGATTTTTGATGACTGCTTCAATCTCCTTACTGGTTATGGGTATGTTCAGGTTTTCTGTTTCTTCCTGGTTCAGTTTTGGTAGTTTATATGTCTCTAGGAATGCATCCATTTCTTCCAGATAGTCAAATTTGCTGGCATATTGTTACTCATAATATGTTCTTATAATTGCTTCTATTTTTTTTTCAAAGATTTTATTCATTTATTTGACAGACAGAGATCATCACAAATAGGCAGAGGAGGCAGAGAGATAGGGGGAAGTAGGCTCCCTGCTGAGCAGAGAACCTGATGTGGGGCTTGATCCCAGGACCCTGACATCATGACCTGAGCCAAAGGCAGAGGCTTAACCTGCTGAGCCACCCAGGCGCCCCAATTGCTTGTGTTTTTTTGGTGTTGGTTATGATCTCTCCTCTTTCATTTATGATTTTTTTAATTTGGGTCCTTTCTCTTTGCTTTTTGATAATTCTGGCCAGGGGCTTATCAATCGTATTAATTCTTTCAAAGAACCAGCTCCTAGTTTCGTTGATCTGTTCTGCTGTTCTTTTGGTTTCTATTTCATGGATTTCTGCTCTGATCTTGATTATTTCTCTTCTCCCGCTAGGTTTAGGCTTTCTTTGTTGTTCTTTCTCCAGCTCCTTAAGTGTAGGGTTAGGTAGTATACTTAGGACCTTTCTTGTTTCTTGAGAAAGACTTGTATCACTATATATTTTCCTCTCAGGTCCCCTTTATTCTATCCCACAGATTTTGAACAGTTGTGTTTTCATTTGTATTTGTTTCCATTATTTTTTTTTCAATTCCTCTTTAATTTCCTGCTTCACCCATTCATTCTTTAGTAGGGTGCTTTTTAGCCTCCATGTATTTGAGTTCTTTCCAACTTTCTTCTTGTGATTGAGTTCTAGCTTCAGAGTATTGTGGCCTGAAAATATGCAGGAAATGTTCCCAATCTTTTGGTACCGGTTGAGATCTGATTTGTGACCCAGGATGTGATCTATTCTGGAGAATATTCCATGTGCACTAGAAAAGAATGTGTATTCTCTTGCTTTGGGATGGAATGTTCTGAATATATCTGTGATGTCCATCTGGTCCAGTGTGTCATTTAAGGCTTTTATTTCCTTGTTGATTTTTTGCTGGATGATCTGTCTGTTTCAGCGAGGGAGGTATTAAAGTCCCATACTATTATTGTATTATTGTTGATGTGTTTCTTGAAATTTATTGTTAATTGGTTTATATAGTTGGTGCTCCCATTTTAGGGGCATAGATATTTAAAATTGTTAGATCTTCTTGTTGGACAGACCCTTTGAGTATGATATAGTGTCCTTCTTCATCTCTTATTATAGTCTTTGGCTTAAAATCTAATTGATCTGATATAAGGATTGCCACCCCAGCTTTCTTTGGATGTCCATTAGCATGGTAAATTGTTTTCCACCATCACACTTTAAATCTGGTGGTGTCTTTGGGTCTAAAATGAGTTTCCTGTATGGGTGCCTGGGTGGCTCAGTGGGTTAAAGCCTCTGCCTTTGGCTTAGGTCATGATCCCAGGGTCCTGGGATCAAGCCCCACATCAGGTTCTCTGCTCAGCAGGGAGCCTACTTCCCCCTATCTCTCTGCCTCTTCTCTGCCTACTTGTGATCTCTTTCTCTCTCTGTGCCAAATAAATACATAAAATCTTTAAGAAAATTAAAAAAAATAAAATGAGTTTCTTGTAGATAGCATATTTATTTTTTTTAATCCATTCTGATTCCCTGTGTCTTTTGATTAGGGCACTTATCACATTTACACTCAGGGTAACTATTGAGAGATATCAATTTAGTGACACTGTCTTGCCTGTAAGGTGACTGTTACTGTATATTGTCTCTGTTCCTTTCTGGTCTACTACTTTTAGCTTCTCTCTTTGCTTGGGGGCCCCTTTCAATATTTCCTGAAGGGCTGGTTTGGTGTTTACAAATTCTTTTAGTTTTTGTTTGTCCTGGAAGCTTTTTATCTCTCCTTCTATTTTCAGTGATAGTCTAGCTGGATATAGTATTCTTTGGCTGCATGTTTTTCTGATTTAGTGCTCTGAATATATCATGCCAGTTTTCTGACCTGACAGGTCTTTGTGGATAAGTGTGCTGCCAATTTAATATATCTATTATTGTATGTAACAGGCTTCTTATCCCAAGCTGCCTTCAGGATTTTCTCTTTGTCACTAAGACTTGTAAGTTTTACTATTAGATGATGGCCTATGGACCTATTTTTCTTGATGCTGAGCGGGGATTCTCTGTGCCTACTGGGTTTTGATGTTTGTTCCTTTTGCCATATTAGGGAGATTCTCTACTAATATTTGCTCCAGTATGCCTTCTACTCCCCTCTCTCTTTCTTCGTCTTCTGGAATCCCAATTATTCTAATATTGTTTCATTTTCTGGTATCACTTATCTCTGGAATTCTATCCTCATGGTCCAGTAGTTGTTTGTCTCTCTTTTGCTCAGCTTCTTTTTTCTCTTTCATTTGGTCTTCTATATCACTAATTCTCTCTTCTGCCTCATTTATCCTAGCAGTAAAAGCCTCCATTTTTTATTTCACCTCATTAATAGCTTTTTTTTTATTTCAACTTGGTTAGATTATAGGTCTTTTATTTCTCCAGAAAGGGATTTTATTTCTCCAGAAAGGGTTTCTCTGATATCTTCCATGCATTATTCGAGCCTAGCTGGCACCTTGAGAATCATCATTCTGAAGTCTAGCTCTGACATATTTCCAACATCTATATTGATTAGGGCCCTAGCCATCAGTACTGCCTCTTGTTCTTTTTTTGTGCTGAGTTTTTCCAACTTGTCATTTTATACAGATAAAAATATATGAACAAAAGAGTAAAATAGTAAAAGGGTGGCAAAGACCTCAGAAAAATGTATGCTAACCAAATCAGAAGAGATCCAAAACTGGGAGAAGAAGAAAGGGAAAGGAAATAAATGTAAAAGAAGAAAAATTATAATACATATATGTATATATATTAGACTGATGAATAGAACAGAGCCACCCACTTGATTTTGGGTGTATTTTTGTCTCTTAGAAGAAACTACCTCCCAAATTTTAAAGAAAGCAAAACATGTGAGTGTGTGTGTGTGTGTGTGTGTGTACACACATATATATGTACACACACACACGTTTTCATATATATACATATATGTATATATGAAATATACATATATGTATATATACATGCATGTATATATACAAATATATATACATATACATATATGTATATATGTGAAATTTTTTTAAAAATTCTAAAATTTTTTAATAATTCTAAGAAAGGTATTGATAAGATAAGTTGGCAAAAGAAAAAAGGAAAAAGGAGGAGGAGACATGCTCTGGCTGAAGACTAGAACAAAGCCATGTGCTAGATTAGGGTCTATTTTGATCTATTGGAAGAAATCGTATCCCAAAATTTTTTGGAAAAAAAATATATGTATGCATAAAATAAGATTAAAAACAATGAAGGGATAAAATATGACTATGACAATGAAGGTTTAAAAAGATTTTTTAAAATAAAGGTGTTATTAAGATAAACTAGTTAAAAAACGTTAAAAGAGGATAGAGGAAGAGTTAAAAAATAGAATAAGAAAAAAATAATAAAATTTTTAAAAATTTAACCTTGCAAAACTAAAGAATCATGGAGAAAAAGCCATGAATTGTATGTGTTGCTTTCCCCTAGCTCTGGAGTTCTGATGTTCTCTTTGATGGGTAAGCTTGGCCTTGGCTGGATGTTTTTCTGATCTTCTTTGGGATGGTCCTGTTGCAGTGATTCTCAGATGTCTTTACCTGAGGCAGAATTGCACCACTCTTACCAGGCATTGGGCTAAGTAATCTGCTTGGGTTCGCCCTTGGAGCTTTTGTTCCTTTGAATGCTTTCTATACCGCTTTGGCCAATGGGACTGAAAATGGCGGCCTCCCCGGCTCCAGCTCAGAGTAGCTGAGAGCTTGGGGGCCCACTCCATATTGTGCCCTCAGAGAAAAGCAGTCAATCACTCCTGTCTCCCTAGTCTCCAGCCACACTCCGAGCTCATCTGCCCTGTGAACGAGTGTTTCTATCTCTGGGGCATGGCCCCTTTTGGAGTCTCCAAACCTGGCAGGTTCCTGCACGACATTCTTGTGGCACTCTCCAAGGGAAGGAAGGTGATTCTCTCTAGATCTGCCACTTATGGGGTCCCTGCCCAAGGATCAGTGGTCCGACTGTGCCTTGGATCATTGTTTAAGATAACCCCGAGCTGAAAGCTCACTCTTTGGCTCTGTCTCTGTAGTTGGCTTCCTTGCTCTGATACCTGGCATCTTGGCCACACTCAGACACCCCCGATCATTCTGTGACCCTGTGGGTCCTGAGACCGCACTGTACCCAGGAGGGCTCCACCACTGCTTACCCTCTGAAGTGATGTCACTCAGTGGAGCAGACTTCTAAAAGTTTTGATTTTGTGCTCCACTGCTCCACTGCTTGCTGGGAGCAGGCCCCTCCCCCTGCAGTCTATTTTCCCATCGCTTCGGATTCACTTCTCTGTATGTCCTACCTTTCAGAAAGTGGTCAATTTTCTGTTCCTAGAATTCCTGTTCTTCTTCTTTTCTATCTTCTGTTGAGTTTGTAGTTGTTCAGAATGGTTTGATAGCTATCTAGCTGAACTCCTGGGATCTGATATAATTTCAGTCTGCTACTCCTCCGCCATATTGCCTCTCCCTCCAGATGCCACAATTTCTAAGTGTAGATTTCAATAAACAGTATTGTATTCCAGTTTCAGTGTTTCACCTACCTGGTAAAAATCTTTATTTGGATAAACAATCTCCAGATCAATCAATCCATCCCTATCCTCTCCATCCCCTGCCATATATATAGTTTTCAGGTAGTTGTTCTTATGAGGTGTGAAGGGAGGGATGCAAGGAAAGAAAGACAAACATAACAGGTCGCCGGCATAGATATACACATACACATACATACACACATATATACATGCATACAAACACATATATTCTCTTTATTAAAATGCCTAGAATTTAAAGGTAATTGCCATGAAAATAAAAATAATTTCTTCAATGTTTCCTTTACTGAGTACATTCAACATCTAAAATACATGAAATTCAGCTTCAGGAATGAAATTTCATAATATCACTGTGAAGGTTCTGATTTACCAGACACTGCACTGAGTGCTTCATGCATCTTATTTCACTTAGCCCTCAGAATAACCCAGCTGAAGTGGGCACTGTAAATTACCCCCATTTACAAATGAGAAATCTAATGCCTAGACTCTATTAAATTATGTGCTGAAGGTCACACAGCTGGTATGTGGTAGAGGTAGGATTAGAAGCAATCTTCTTGGCTGACTCCAGACTTCACATTTAACCACCATGCTCTCTTGCTACATTAGTTAGAATATCATATTTAACATGATGGCATGACATGGAATTTCTGAGTTTTCTCTTTAATCTGTATATAAGAAGTATCTTTACTTCAGGCAAAAAGGGAATTTTCTTTAAAAAATGAAATTTTGAAAATCAGAAAACCAAGACATTACTGTTGATCTAAGTTTTTACTGGAGAGTATTATTATTTTGATCAACCCTGAAATTAAACTGAAAAGTACAATAGGTGACCTGTAAAGAATCATGTCTATTTCCATAATTATTTAAATGAAACTGAAAGATAGAAAGTAGACAAACAGATTTTGAGTTTCAGAAGAATCTAGGTATCAATGATGAAAGAACACAATTCTCTGAAAAAAAAAAACTATATAATTGCACAGGCATCTGTAGGTAAAGATAAGTTGGAAGTTGATTTTTCTTCATAACCTTCCTTTTTTACTTCTAGTTAGTATTCTTAACATGTGAGAATATGAAAATATTTTATCATAACAACTTTGAATTTCCACAGCAAAATGGAGGTGTAAATTAAGTATAGACCTTAATTAAAATTGAGACCTTACTGAATCTAGACCTTACTAGATTTAGTAACACAGAGAAGAGGTTTTTAGGGCTATGCAACTCAGTATTGGGTCACCCAAACACATATTTCCTTTCTCCTTGGCATTATGTAATGTGCTCTATTTTATCAAATCATCCCTATCCAATTACTTGATAACATTGACTTTTATAGAATCAGTTTGATTTAATGTGTTTTTTCTCAATGCATGCTATCTAAATTCATCTTAGCTAAACCTTGTTGCCTGTTTTCACATAATGATTTTGCGTCTCACCAGAGGAAAGATAAGAGCATATATTCTTGCTTTGTTTTAGGTGGCTGCATGCAGGCAGATGGCTGTCTCCTACTGTAAAGTTCAGAGTGACAGATTTAGAATATCAGTGCCTTGTGCTGGGGGAAAGCGTATGCCTCTGACTATTAATTATAGGATTAACATTTTTAAACAGCCCAATACTTTTTAGTGTTCTATGAAACAGTTTTATAAATAGTGCAATAAAGGAATATCTAAATGCCATACATTAAAACCAAGAAATCTTTTGTTTTATTTGATATCCTGTCTGTGTATATCCCATATATGTTTAAAGGTCATCTGTACTGAGTAAATTGCAAACCTAGAAATAAAAATGAGAGGTTTTAGTAGGTGTTTTGTCTTGTTATAAAAGGGAAAAAAAAAAGACTGCCTTAACACCTGCCTTTGCTTTTACCATAACCGGAATATATTTTAAAGGCAAACTAGAGAAGTTTGAATTTATTTATTAACTTTAGATCAGGTGACCATCAGACATTCCAGAGCCAAGAAGGCAAAGAAACAGAGCATTAATCAGCTTCTGATAACAATGATTTATTTGCTTTGCAAAGAAGTGATGGTCAGCATCATCAGCAAAGGACCAAAAATGGGTATTGGCTTTTTCAAACATAATACTGAAAATTTTCATGTCTGAAAATTTATTTTTTAGTCCTAGAGCCATGCTGCATATTTATTAATAAATGACAACTGCTGAAATAGTAAGATGTTTAGTTGGAAATGAATGGGGATTGAAGTCAAGGACAGGGCTGAAAGGAGACAAGATTACCTATCATCAGAGGCAGAGGATTTCAGTTTTGAAGGCGGGATGGGCTGATGGGCTCCAGTGTTCTCCACTCTTTTCCACTGTCAGTTGCTGCACACTGTTCAGCAAGAAGCTCCGTATGCAGTCAGTGGAAGAAGACAGCTCCCTCCTTATCCTAGTGCTTGTAACTATGTAAAATGTAGGTCCATCAGTCCCTCCACTTAGGCTGGTAATAATCCAGAAATATCCATATAGGATGAAGAGGAAATACATATACCCCTCTATCAAAAAAGATGACAGTTATTTTAAGTCTCTCCTTTATTGCCATAATTAACATTTTTTGTTCCACTGTAATTCAACACATTTAATTAAATAAACACTAAGAATCCCTAACATGTATAGCATATGGAATTAGTCATTGGAGGTCATATGAAATAAAGAACATATTTTTATCATTAAGTTTTCAGGTAGTTGTTCTCATGCAGTGTGGAGGGAGGGATGCAAGGAAAGGAAGACAAGCATAACAGGTCAGCTGGCATTTCCCACCTCCTTCTTTAAAACTACATAGTCTCAAAAAAAAAAAAAAAAGATATGTAGTCTCTGTTCAGCATCACCTCCTCCCAACAATGTATTACTTAGGACCTATATTAGTTTTCTATTGCTTCCTTAACTGATTATCAGACCACTTAGTGACTTCGGCAATACTAGTTTATTATCTTAAAGTTCCATAGATCAGAAATCTGACATAATTCTCAGTGGGTTAAAATCAAGATGTTGGCAGACCTATATTCGTTTCTGGAGGTTCTAGGAGAGAATCTGTTTCCTTGCCTTTCCCGGTTTCTAGAGGCCTTCATTCCTCAGTTCATGGCCGCCTTCATTTATCTCCAAAGCAAACAGCAGTGGTCTGGATGTTCTCATACCATGTGACCCCATCTATGTTTCCACCTCCCTTTTCTACATTTAGTGACTCTTATCATTACACAGAGCCCATTCAGATAATCCAGGATAATCCTTTATCTTAACATCAGCTGATTAGCAATTTTAATTCCAACTGCAACCTTAATGTCCTTTTGTTTTGTAAAGTAACATGTACCTAGATCCTAGGGATTGGAGTGTGGACCTCTTTAGGGAGCCATTATTCTGCTACCATAGGACCTGTAGTCATTCCACAGGGAATTTATGTGATCATATAGTAGAAAAGGAAGCTTGTTAGATCTATATATGGTGCTCACAGAATTGAGCAAAGCTAGTGGAACCAACTTGGAAAATACACTCAGAAGGGTACTCTGAAGGACTAGGAAACAGGAAGCATAATAAGGCTCATCCAAGAATAGGCTGGAGCACCACCACCACCACTGAAGAAGGACTTTTCTACTGTCACCATTTTCTGAGTCATTTGCTTAAGTTTCAGAGTCCCAAGAAATATTTTGAAATTTTCTGATTGGCAAAACCTCAGCCATATGCTAACCCACTGTCTGAGAAGCACAGAAAGGAGATGGGTAAGAGGAGTCATTTTTACCTTAGGGTTCTAACATAGGAACTAGATGATAAAATCTACTAAGATCCTAAACAATGAGCTGCTTCTTCATTTCCACACAAAAATAGAGTCATTCACACAAGGCTTTTATAGCTGCATGTGTACACACACACACACACACACGCACACACACGCATGCACCTTAATATTAAACAGTAATCTTTTCCTTCAAAATTCCTCAGATAATTCTCCTCTCTGTTCTCATCCCTTCCTTATTTTCTTTTTTCTCCTTGCATTCCTGGTATTTTTATTTACTTATATGGTAGAATAATTTAGCAAAATTTTTGTTGCCATTCCTCCTGCAAACACAACATCAACCTCTTATCAAGATATTTTCATAAAGACTGTTCCTTTCTTACCTCCAATTTAGGTAATCAGGAAAAATATTCTGTGCACAAAGTGGCTTCTGAAATGGTACTTAGAAGGATGAGTTAGAAGAATTAGAATGAACAAACTCATGAAAGAGAAGAAAGTTGTCTAGTTTTGCTTGGAAGCAGGGTGCAGGTGAGATCAGCTGAGAAATAAAGCTGCAAATTCAGGTGAGACCCATACTGCCAAGAACCCAAAATGACATATTTTAAAATATTAACTTATTAGTTAGGGTGCCTGAGTGGCTTAGTCAGTTAAGCATCCAACTCTTGACTTCAGCTCAGGTCATGATTTCAGGGTTGTGAGATTGAACCCCATGTTGGGCTCCACACCGGGCAGGGAGCCTGCTTAAGATTCTCTCTCTCCCTCTCTCTTTGCCCCCTGATAATTTTATATATATATATATATATATATATATATATATATATATGTGTGTGTGTATGTATATGTATATGTATATATGTATATATATATATGTTTTATATACATATATATTTTATTTTTTTTATTCATTGAGAAAAGACATAGTGATCAGAAATTGTTTCAGGATGATGAATCTGGGAATAGAATTTAGAAAAGATATGGTGAGGAGGAGGAAAAAAGTAGAAAAATGGAACATAATTTTAACCAGCTTGAAAAATTGGATGAAAACTTTTTTAATCCTAGTGCTTCCTAATAATCTCAAAGTATAACAGATCCCTATGATTTGGAAGTATAATAGATCTTTCCATAATAAACTACTATGTAGAAATAGTTTAGATTTTTTATCGAAAATTATAATCCTAAGAACTACTTTTTTAGTGTATTATTTTGTGTAAAAGAATAAGTGTAGTGGGGCGCCTGGGTGGCTCAGTGGGTTAAAGCTTCTGCCTTCGGCTCCCGTCATGATCCCAGGGTCCTGGGATCGAGCCCTGCATTGGGCTCTCTGCTCAGTGGGAAGCCTGCTTCCTCCTCTCTCTCTCTCTCTCTCTCTCTCTCTGCCTGCCTCTCCGTCTATTTGTGATATCTCTCTCTGTGTCAAATAAATAAATAAAATCTCTAAAAATAAATAAATAAATATTATAGAATAAGTATAGTATAAAATGTGATTATAAAAGACAGGACACTTCAAAAGTCCCTTTTTCTCTCCTTTCTTTTGCCATCTTCTGTCCCACCTAGCCACTGAAAAGCTGAACCGTATACAGTAAAACTTTATCAGGGCACAAACATTATGGATAATAAAGCAAATAATGTGGGCTTATTCTACAAGAGGTTAGTGACCAGCTAGATAAACACTTACATATGTATGTGCACACTGGGAAGTAGGAATTATCTATCTTTCTCATGTCAATCCTGAATTCCTCAAGTTCCCTGACTTCATTGTGTGCAAATATATTTATTTCTAACAAATTTACTGCACAACACACACAGAGAAAATTCAAAATAAAGGATTATTAAAACATATGTTTAGGATCTTTTTGGATTATCAAAAAAATTTACAATTGGAAAACATCTTAAAAATTAAAGTAGTTGAAACGAGAATTTCACAGGTATGGAAAAAAAGTCCAAGAGAAGTAATTCACAGAAACTACTAGTTAAGGACAAATCTAGAACTACACAATGTCCACATTCCAAATCCAATATTTTATCTGCCACAGCATGTGTTCTCCAGAGTTGTTCAATGGTAGATTCCAAGTTGAATTACAAAAAATGAAAGAAAGAAAGCTATTGTATATGTTTGAAATAAACAATTTCATAAACTTACATAAATTAAGAAAATGATGACTTCAGTTGTACTAACTTACCTCTCTCTCTTTCTGTGTAATAAATGGATATAGGCATACTTTACTATAGACATGGAAACATGACATTTGATGAATTTCTAATTGTCCTTTTAATTAACAGACATATTTAAAGCGTTTTTGTTCTAAAGTAAATTTGCTTATAAAAATAGGAGAAAAGTTAATTAGAATTCTTCAGACTGCTATTTATGAAATCACTTTAAGGTGATAATATTTAAACAAAAGTAATAATTAGAAAAAAGCTGGTATGCAGTGATCATGAAATATTTAATTTTCAGTGGTTATATAGATACACTGTCCAATAATTAGAATGTAAGGCACATATGCAATTTTTGAATTTTCTTCTTGCTACATTAAAAAATTAAAAAGAGGGGACGCCTGGGTGGCTCAGTTGGTTGGGCGGCTGACTTCGGCTCGGGTCATGATCCCAGCATCCTGGGATCGAGTCCCACATCTGGCTCCTTGCTCAGCAGGGAGCCTGCTTCTCCCTCTGCCTCTGCCTGCCTCTCTGTCTGCCTGTGCTTGCTCGCTCGCTCTCTCTCTAACAAATAAATAAATAGAATATTTAAAAAAAGAAAAATTTAAAAGAGAAGAAATTAATATATTTTATTTAGCCTAGTATACCCAAATTTTATTATGAAACAATGTAAAAGTGTTAATGGAATATTTTAGATTCTCTCTTTCATATTAAGTCTTCCACATCTGATGTGTTATTTACACTTAAAGCACATTAATTTGAACTAGGCACATTTTAAGCCTTATCTCAATAGCCACTTGTCTGTTGGATACCATATTGGACAACACAGTTTCACAAGGTGAAAGGAAAATGGTGTAACAATTGTGATGGTGTTGCTGAGAACTGAGTATTGAGATGGAGAGAGCATAAAGAGACTTTTCTTCTGAAAGGTTTGATTAGAATAGAATGTGAGAAGATGGAAGTAGCTGAAGTTATAAAATGTCTCGAAGACTTAATTATACCATTTATTTGTTAAAATAGCAAGCACCAGTCACGTATTTGACAACCACTAGAAAACTCATTTGGATCTCTCTTCTTTTAGTTATCTGTGCCTACATTATCTGTCTTCTATTAGATGAGAGGATGCAACAAAGTCCTGAAGCCTTAAATACTGTCTATACATTGATAGTTGCCAGATTTATATAACCAGTCTTGACCTTTGGCTGTATGTCAGACATGCATATTATACTGGTGTATTAAACAAGGTCTTTCACACACAAAAAAATGGGTTGTTAATATTCTATGGAAATTCTCTCTCATTCTTATATTAATATAGTAATTCACTTATAAATTAAGTTAGATGAAGTCATTCATTTATATTTCTACCACAAATTCTTTGGGTACTTACTGTGTGCCGGGCATAGCCCCCAATACTGATCATATACTGGTGAATAAGGTGGTCATAATCCCTGCCTTTTGTCATTTACAAGGAGTATAAGCCAATAAAAAAGTAAACACTCAAATATTTATCATCCAAACTGGTATACAGTTTCTGAAATAGAGGGCTATAATAAAGAAGAAAAACAGTGGGAGCAGAAGAAAGCGTATTTAGAAATCTATTATGAAGAAATGTTATTAATTCCAAAACTAAAAACTGCAAAAGTTTCAGTTTTTTGAATAGCAAGAGAATGTTCCAGATGAAGAGAATATTATGTTACCATTAAAATGAATATGTAAGGATGACTTTTTACTAGTCCTTTTTTGAGGGAAAACTGCAAGCACCAATAATTTTTTTTTAAGACTAAAGACGAGGCTAAAACAAATTAATGAAAAGAAAAACAGTTCCATTCATTTCATTCATCTATATATTCAAATTTGTAGTGGACATTGCTTCTGCTCTCAAGAAATTTAGTGAAGTTTTATGATAAGATGATAAATATAATGACTATTTTTATTATTGGTTGCTGCAGTCCATACCTAATGTTTCAAAAAATTAAGATTTTCCAGATAAGAATATGTTTTCTAATAATTAAATTAATAGAGTTTGTTGAATTCTCTGTCACTGTAACATTCTATATAATAGTAAAAGAAGCTGCACTAATACTTTTGTATCATACTATCTACAATGAGATAGTAAGATTTATAAAGATTTGAAAGAAAATTCTGTTTTTTAGTTAACTAGAAGATATTCCTCTTAGAATTGAGAAATGTAAACTCGGGCGATATAAGAATAGACCAACAGTAAAAACAAAGCCTAATGTTAACCTGTCTTCAAATGTTATTTATACAATGGCAAAACAAAGGATTATAATGACCAGAGCTAATTAGAATAAATTATGTGGCCTCTGGGAAAATGATATTCAGGCAACTACTTCCTCCTATATGTGATGTGCCTTGACAGGAAAAAAATTAATAGAACTTGTATTTAAGAGGCAACATGATGTCCTTAACTCATAAACACAATTTTATTAATGAAAGTGAGAACCACCTGAGCAAAAGTATTTATTCTTTAAACTGTCCTTTGAAAACTAAATCAATTTCAGTTGATTTAATCTATTTTGTTAAGGTGTCTCTGTAGATATCTCTTATTCTCTTAGGATCATATATATGGATGTGAATACATATGGAGAGATAGAAATAAGGAAATTGAAACCAGTCCTCACACATATGTATGTCACCCTTTGCCTGCAGTTCCATTCACTGCTTGTGGATTAAAATGAAGAATGGATGCTTTGTATAATCTTAGTGTTTCTATAGATTAACATCAGGTTTAGTAACTAAGAAATAATAAAGCAACAATAACAGCTAATAATTACCACTTCACACTTGGTACAAACCATGCTAAGCTATTTTCATGCATTTTCTCTTTCAGTCCTTGTGCCTACCCTGTAAGTCAGATAAGATTAGTCAAAGTCATTTTCATCTCTCAGTTATAGAAATACACTCAATAAATAATGGCTAATATTTACCAGATGCTTAGTATGTGTTAGTCATTCTTCTTTTTTTTTTTTTTTCTTAACTCAAGTTAGTTAATATGTAGTTTAGTATTGGTTTCAGGAATAAAATAGTGATTCATCACTTATATATAACACCCAGTACTCATCCCAACAACTTCCATCCTTAATGCCCATCACTTATTTAGCCCATCCCTCCCCCACCAACCCTCAGTTTGTTCTTAGTCAAGACTCTTATGGTTTCCATCCCTCTCTGTTTTTATCTTTTTTTATTTTCCTTCCATTCCTTTATGTCCTTCTGTTTCCTAATTCCCCATAGGAATGAAATCATATGATATTTGTCATTCTATGACTGACTAAGCATAATATACTCTAGTTCTATCCACGTTGTTGCTAATGGAAAGATTTCATTCTTTTTGATGGCTGAGTAATAGTCCATTGTGTATATGTACCACATCTTCTTTATTCATTCATCAGTCAGTGGAGATCTGGGTTTGGCATAGTGCTGCAATAAATATGGGATGCATGTACTCCTTCAAATCAGCATTTTTGTATCCTTTGGATAAATAGCTAATAGTGCAATTGCTGGGTCATAAGGTAGGTCTATTTTTAACTTTTTTTTAAAAAGATTATTTCTTTTTAAATACAGAGAGAGCAGGGGGAAGGGCAGAGGGAGAGGTAAAGAAGCAGACTCCCTGGGCTTAGTCTCATGACACTGAGATCATGACCTGAGCCAAAATCAAAACTCAGGGTTAACTGACTGAGCCACCCATGTACCCCCTATTTTTAATGTTTTGGGGAACCTCCATACTTTTGTCCAGAGTGTGGCTGCTCCAGTTTGCATGCCCACCACCAGTGCAAAAGTGTCCTCTTTTTCTGCATACTTTCCAACATCTGTTGTTTTCTGAGTTGTTAATTTTAGACATTCTGGCAAGTGTAAAGTAGTATCTCATTGTGGTTTTAATTTGTATTTCCCTAAAGATGGATGATGTTGAACATTTTCTCATGTGTATAAGCCATTTGTATGTCTTCTTTGGAAAAATGTCTTTTCATGTCTTCTGCCTATTTCTTAACTGGATTCCTTTAGTTTTTGCTTGTCTTGGAAATTCTTTATCTTTCCTGTTCTGATTAATAGCCTTGCTGGATATAGTGTTCTTAACTGCATATTTTTCTGATGTAGCATATTGACTATATCATGCCACTTTCTTCTGACCTGTCAAGTGTCAGTGGACTAATTTGCTGCTACCGTATATGTCTACCCTTGTAGATTAAGGACTTTTGTCCTTAATTGCTTTCAGAATTCTTTCTTTATCTTTGTTTTTTGCAAGTTTTACTATGATATGTCTTGGTGTTGACATGTTTTTGTTGATACTAAGGAAGTGCTCTGTGCCTCCTGCCCTTTAATGCCTGTTTCCTTCTGCAGATTAGGGAAGTTTCTCAGCTATATGTTCAAATAAACCTTCTGTCCCCTCTTCCCACTCTTCTTCTTCTGGGACTCCTATGATACAGATATCGTTGCACTTTGTGGAATTGTTGATTTCCCTAAGTCTATATTCATAATCTTATAGTTTTCTTTCCCTCCTCAGCTTCATTATTTTCCATAATCTTATCTTCTGTACCACCTATCCAATCCTCTGCTTCTTCTATCCTAGTTGTGATTACCTCCAGTTGGTTTTTCATCTCATTTACAGATTTTTATTTTGGCATGACGAGTTTTTAGGTCTTATATCTCTGCAGCCAGGGTTTCTCTGTTGTTTTCTATGCTTCTTTCCAGCCCAGCTAAGATTCTTATGACCGTTAGTATAAATTCTTGTTCACATATATTGCTTATATCTGTTTTGAGCAAATCCCTATTTGCTTTCTTATTAATCTTTCTTTTGGGGAGAATTCCTCTGTCTTGTCATTGTATATAGGTTTCTGTTTTTTGCATGGTATGAAAGCTTGTTATATTTCCTGCTCCTGAAAGTAATACTATATTAAAGAGTAGTCTTACACTATCCAGGGCCTGGCACTTCAGTATGTGTTTCCAGTGTATGCTGTGTTCACTCTGCTGTTGTGTTTTGATTGTTTTTCCCCCACAGGTCAGTCCTCTATAGAGTTCCTCTTTGCTTGCAGTGGGGAATGTTTGGCCCTGTAACTAAGTGTGTTTTGATTTGTTTGTTAAGATAAACCTGCTAAAAAGAAGGAATGAAGGAAGGGAGGGAGGGAGGAAGAAAAAGCTAATATAAGAAAAGAGAAAAGGAACAAAAAAGCAAACAGACAGACATAGAAAAAAACTATAAGCCTGATTCTAAAGAAAAAGAAAAAAAAAAAAGCCTGATCTAAAAAATGAGAAGGAAACAAACAAACCAATAAATAAACAAAAAAAACCCCGATAAGCCTGATTCCAAAGAAAAAATAAATTAATTAAATTGAATTAAGAATTAAACCAAATGAGAGGCACCTGGGTGGCTCAGTGGGTTACACCTGCCTTCAGCTCCAGTCATGATCCCAGAGTCCTGGGATTGAGCCCCACATCGGTCTCTCTGCTCAGCAGGGAGCCTGCTTTTCCCCTCTATCTCTGCCTCCTGCTCTGCCTATTTGTGATCTCTCTCTCTCGCTCTCTGTGACAAATAAATAAATAAAATCTTGAAAAAATTAAACCAAATAAAAAACAACAACAACAAAGGAAAGCCTGGTCCTATTTCCACAAGAACTGAAGCTGACACTTTGGAACACTCTGTGATCAGTAGACTTAATGCTGGGGCCTGTGTTGGTCTTCTGAGGGAGAGGCCCACTGTGCTGGCTTACAGTCGGACCTGCCCTAGTAAAGATGTCCCTACCAGCCTTGGGAGATTGGCGGGGGGAGGGGGGTTGGTGTAAGCCTCTCCAACCTCTGCTGGAGGTGATGTGTTTCTGAAGTCCAAACTTGCTGGTAGGCAGTGGGTGTAAGATGACATTGCCCCACCCTCTTGTCCCTGGGGAGTAGAACTAGAGGTCACTGGTGTTTAGGATGCCCACACAGAAAAGCAAACAGTTTCCCCTCCTTGATCCCAGGTTTTCATTAGATCCCTGCCCTCAACCTGTCTGTGCCTGGCTGTTGGCCCACCTAGCGCTACATTCTCGTGTATTTTATCTCTGGCTGGCTGCTGGGTTTCAAAACTCCAAGTCTTAAAGGACTAGGCAAGATGCAGACCCACTCTCTTCCCCTGCTGGAGAGCCTCAAAGTGCTGTACCTGGCACCGTTCTGTCCCAGAAAAGCAGTCACAAACCTGCATAGGTGCCTGGAGTCTATGATGAAGCACAGCAAAAAGCTGTGACCAGGTTATCTGCCTTCTGAGTTTGCCTCTATCCCTGGCTGTTCAGCAGCCATTCAGTTGTGCCCAGTAGGGCTTTTGTCCTTGGAGAGGCAAAATACTGTTTTCCAAATGTACTCCAAGAAGGGGTACGTTCTCTCCCATGCAACCCAGGGTATCCCCATACCTCAGTGTCCTGTACAAACCCTATGTGCTGCTTTCTCCCCCACTTTCTCTCTCTCTCCTAACTTCTCTTTGCAAAAAGGACATCCTCCCTTCGCAGCACCACAGCTTTCCTCTCCCCCAGTTCTGGTCTCCCAACTTTGTATCTGCCATGTTCTCCCCCTCCATTTGTGCATATTTTCTTAATCCTCAGATCGATTTCCTAGTTGTTCAAAAATGATTGGATGTTGATCTGTGTTCAAGAGACAGGTAAGCTCAGGGTCCTCCTACTACTCCACCATATTAACTCCTCCTCCTGTTAGGCATTGTTCTTAATCTTAGTCTTTAATGACTCATTTATTCCTCATAAATGAGTATTACTTGGAAGTAAATACTATTCTATTCTATCCCCATAATTTAGAGAAATTATGAGAAAATAGACACAAAGTATTTAGGCAATTTGCCTGTGGTTACTCAGCCAGTAAGTTTTGGAGTTGAGATTTGAATCCAAGTTCTTAAAACTAACCTTCTTATTTGATCTAAGTAAACATAAGCAAAGATTAAAAAAAAATTTGCTATGAAAATAGAAAGGTGGCATTTCATAGAGCCCCATAATGGGAATGCAGAACTATTCCCAGAAAGGAACTAGAACTAAGAACAAGAGCACTGTATGTAGTTCCTATGATGGAGTCATGTTTCATTTTTCTCTCAGTCTCTTAGCTGACAGTGGCTTTTGAATGCAAATTGTAGAATCCTTCCCTCATGGAGAGACCAAATCTTTCTTGCATGGAACCTAGGTAAAAGTCACATGACCAAAGTGATCATCCCTGATCCAGTCACTCTGGCCAAAAGTATGTTGTGTCACTCTGGCTGCTGAAGGAGATCATAAAGCAGCTTCCCAAGAAGGAAGAATTTATGTGGGCTGGAAATAGATAATAAAATGTGAAACTACATGTATTAATACCCCCATCTTACAGATGAAGAAACTGAGATACAAAGAAAGTCATTTGCCTGAATTATACAGTGATGGGCAAAGCCAGAGCTCGAACCAAGCTGGGTTTGATGCCCAAAATTATTTTTAACTACCATACATTTCTATTTTTAACTCTCCCTTTTAAAAAAACAAGATATATGCATTGAGACAATGCCTGCCATCTACTTTGACATAGTAATGAATTTAGTTCATTAAATGACATGACTTGTAGGCTTATGCTCATAATTAATTTAATTTCTTCCAGCACCAACTTTTAAGATATTTTCTACCAGATTTTTCTTCCTCGTATTTTGAGATAATCTGGATATATTCCAAAGCTTTCCAGTCATTTGCAGGTGTGAAAAAGTCTGATCTCATTTAACTAACTAATCCACTTTCATTTCCAAACCCAATTTGAAGCTTTCCATACCCTCCTTCCTAAAACTAGAATCTTCTGGGTCAGATCAGGGGTAGAAAGAATCAGGAAGAGTACCAAAAGTCTTAATCCTTCGTAGATGCTAATTATAATTCTGTCCTGGCAGCAGGTGCATACTGACATCCTAGGTCCATCTATGGTTTGTTGGTGATTCCCTACAGCACATTTCTCTGCTGCAGGTTGGGCACTCTTATCTGTTCTCTTGCAAATTCCCTTTAGCAGTTATCTGGAAAATACATTTCTCTCCTCAGGCTGACTTACCTGATACAGTAGATATCTTTTTGGAAAAGGTTATCTCTAGATGACTTGAGCCTATTTTTATCTACCACCTTCCTTATCATCCCTTAGATCTCAGAAAATCTCAGGCATCTACTGTCCTGCCAACTAGTATAAGTACACGTAAACCCAGGGTGAATCCTTTTTCTCCTCACTAACTTTGCAGATTTTTCTAAGGCAAGCTTCAGTCTCAATCCCCTAGCTCCAAAGTCTAGGAACATATACCACATTCTCCTAAGAACTGTGCACAGATAGCAACAAAAGGGGTTCTATAAATTGCTTCAGCGCTGCTAGCATGAATTTAATGAACCACAGTTCTCAAGTGGTACTTTTTGGGACTTCCTTACTTGGTTTGGAAAAAAACAAGGGGGCAAAATATATCACCTTGCATTCTACTCTTAAGTCCTTCTGAAGAACCTCTCTAATAAATCTCTAGCTTTCTCTCATAGATTTTAGGAGGGATGGTAGCTGGACCAATTGACTTCCTCTAACATGTACTACCTAGATACGTTAAATACTGCTCTTTAAAAGGGAAGGTAATTATTACCCATTGTCTGCAGTTTAGACTTTAATAAGAAATTTGAGAAAATGAAAAGTCATTGTATAAATGCTATTATATTATCAGAAAGATGGAAAATAATCCAGTATCTAGGAATGATGGTATTTTTTCCTGCAGTTAGTTCTTTTTAAACTTTTACATTGGTTTATCCCTAGAGGCAGAAGAGATTCAATTCTACCCAGACGGATTCTAAAGACAAAGCTGAATTCCAAAGATCCGGAGAGTCTCTTGACTCTTTAATCTTAAAAGTCACATGCTCTTTACTTTTTGCAACATATGCACTGTGATATAAAGAGCAAATGAAATCATTCTCCGGGAACTATCATGTTTCTCCTGTGGCTCCAAGCAAATCTGACGTGCTGACGCAGATTCCTGGGAACACATCCATTTGAGAAACATTGGTTTACTGAAAAAGGCAGTAGCTGGGTAGTGAAAGATGTGGAATTGAGTCACAGCCCATCCCTTAATTAGTTATGTAGCATTAGGGAAATCATGACTCTTTTGACCGGCAGTTTCTCTGTTTTCGAAGTGGCAGTGTTAGAGTCTATTTGAGAGTCCTTTTTAGCTCTAAAATTGATGGGCAGCTAAATGAGTCTCCCCCATGAGAAACTTGGGTTCTGCTTAGCAATTGCTGTAGACTTTGGACTTAGGGGAAGCCTATGAAACTGCTTCAGAACAGGGTGCCTCTTCACGTTGCCAGAAATGTCGCTAGTCAGGCGCTTTTCTAACTTTGCTCCCCAGTTGTTACTGGATGAATTCCCCAAGGACCAGAATCCTAGACAGAGATTATAAAGCAGGATTTTATTAAGGAAGCATGTTTGAGATAAACACAGGTGGGGAAAGGAAGGCAGCCAAGATTTGACAGCAAGAGTTTCACAGCATCTGCCACACCAGTCTCTCTCTTCTTTTTCTGGATACATTTCTTTTCTGGATACCTGACACACTTTGCCCCTCATGGTTTGATACCTGCTTATTTATCTGGTTTTGTTTTCCTCCATCTTCCTGCCATCTAAAACTATAATCCAATTATACTAAGGTCCTTGTAGTTCTTCAACATTCCATATCTTCTCTCATGTCACATTCCATTCTCTCTGATGTTCCTTGTATGTGGAATACAAATTGCTAACCTGGTTAACTACTTTTCTTCCTTAAAGACTTGGATTAAATGTTATTTCTTTTTATTTTTATTTTGGCTTCTCATTCTACTTTCCCATAGTATTGTGTACCTTTCTTTTTTGCATATACTGTCTTATATTTTCATGGTATACTTTCTGTTCATCCTAGAGGGTGAAATATTGAGGAAACTGACTTTTTATTTTTGTTTTTATCTTTCTTACTCAGGCATTTGCACGGTACATGGAATATAGAAGGAAATCAGATTTTTGTTGTTAAATTTAAAGAGAACTTTTTTTTAAATAACTAAATAACCACTAAGCTATTTAGGTATATTAGGTAAATATCATGATATTTAGGGAAAAAATACAAAAATTGCTTCTCTCCAAAACAAATTAAAGAATCAATCCCTGACTTCTTACCAACCCAACTGGTTCTGAATTTCAACACTTTTCAGATTTTTATATTCATTTCAATCTGTGCCCTGAATAATTCAGGCAGCTCTCCTAACTTTGGTTTGTTGAATAACTCCTCATAACACTTACATTTATTCTTCTCTCCTTTTGTAGATTAAGCCTAAAATATTTAGACTACAGTATTTACAAATATGCTTGAAATAAAACTAACAAGTATTTCCTAGGATTCTTCCTTATGGATATCATAGGATTTTAAACATAGCAACGCAAGAGCTAGACAAAATATTTTTGGTCTATCTTTAAACATTTGAACATAGAATTCCTGTCCTGAAAAAATTAAAAATAACCCTTAGGGTGATGGGTATTAAGGGAAGGCACTTGTGATGAGCAGCAGGAGTTGTATGTAAGTGATGAATCACTAAATTCCACACCGGAAACTAATATTACACTGTATCTTAACTAATTTGAAAAAGAAAGAAAATAACCTTAACTTTCATAAATATTTCATAAATATTTTACTCTTAAAAAATTTAAGCAACTGAACTAAATTTTGAGCTCAATTAGAATATCATAAACCACTGAAGATTAACCTCTAGAGCTTTCTGTAGTTGAAATCAGAAGAAAGAAAATGAAATGACTTGAAATCTTTTGAAGATAATGGAAGTCTGAAATCATTATGTAAATTTTCTAAAACTTTTTGAGAAATTTTACTTTTTATTTCTATTTTATTTTTTTATTCTTTTTTTTTTTTTTAGATTTTATTTATTTGACAGAGAGAGATCACAAGTAGGCAGAGAGGCAGGCAGAGAAAGAGGGGTAAGCAGGCTCCCTGCCAAGCAGAGAGCCTGATGCGGGGCTCGATCCCAGGACCCTGAGATCATGACCTGAGCCAAAGGCAGAGGCTTAACCCACTGAGCCCAGGTGCCCCTTTTATTTCTATTTTATTGGCATATATCACATGCATATCAAAAGGCACATTACTCCAGAGTTAAGGTCTTACTAGTTAACTTTTTTGCTAACACTCTTTCGTTATTCAGATGCTGAATTCCTTTACATGAATGTGAATCCCATAGATATAACCACACATATCTCATTCTGCAATTCTATTTTGGCAATTATGTTTATTAGAAGGTCTGAGTATCATATCCAATCACATCTTTTCATGATATGATTATGATTTTCTATGATATTTTATCATATTTACTTAACACCTTTTTCATTTATGTAAATACTAGTATGTATTTGGTGTATGCATAAGCCAGAATATCTGGAAGTATGTCCTGTGGCATGTGTGCTTCCATGCAGAGCTATGTAGTTATATTTCTTTGTACTAATGTAAATGAAAGATGGAAAATGGTGGCTGTAGCTAGATGCACTTTAATGATACCACAAAATAACTACTAAAGTTTTCTGTTGTCTGAGCTTTTTAGTAACAGTGCTTTTCACTTTTTCACAAATTTCTAATACCTTGTTTAAGAGGGCATCTAAAAGCCCTATCTGCTGTGGATTCCTTTGTGCAGCATATGTGACATTTTCTTGGCATAAAATGCAAAGAGCCATTTAAAATTAATTCCTTTATTCAAAATAATATATGTAATATCAAAATTCTCTTCTGGAAAGAACCTGTACACAGTTAATGTTTTGGGAAGTGCAAAGAATGAAAACAAAAGGAAAAGAAGGCAAAAAAATCTGGGAGGTTTTTTTAAAATGTGTTTTCTTTCTTACACAATGAGTTCATATATTTTTCTGTTTCCTTACAAGATAGAAACTTGAGAACTATACACATTTCCATGTTAAATTGACTTATAATTCACTTTTTGTAGAGGTGATAAAAAAGCATTATGTATGAGTATCCAAAAAGATTACTGTGCAATCACTTGAAAATAGCCAACATTGAAAATTGCTAAAAATGATGAGTGGATGACTCTGGACACAATTAGAGTTTGTGAAATCAACCATACCATTGTTCAGATGCTTGAACATATGTTCGAAAGCCCAAAGCATATCTATGTAGAATTGTTCCCTATTGTAAAGCAATGTTCCCTTCATTTCAAACCCATTTGTATCATTAAAAAAAATATGTAATCCACATATATCAGGTTAATTTACATTTAGATCATTTGAAATGCCCTCTAATGTTTCACTATTTATATATTTCAAGGCATTAATAGCCCACATCAATGCTCCATAAATCTCGGGATAGGAGTGTTATGCTTTGCTTTTTCACTCAAAGTCAGAAACTTTGGTGGTAATTGTGATTCTCTTAGATAAACTCTGTTTATTCTATTCTTATATAGGTTTTCATCACATTCAATAAATATGATCACATATTAATTTACAAATATATTTATCTGGTCTTACACATATCATGCTTATCCATTTCCTATTCTGATCTGTCCTATTCCACATCACTATTCACCTTGTTTGGAAATTACATATTTGCAATCCTGTCTAGTGAGCATATTTCCATCTATCTTTAGAGTCTAGTTAGTTTTGCTCTTATTTACCCTTCTAAAATTATATGACATTTTCAGATTTCAGAAGGTACTTCTCTCCAATGCAAACACATTCTGCAGAGCATATTTCACAAAAATAATTCTTGTCTTCATAGTTGTGATGGAGTAAATAACATAAGTCATCCTCATTTAAGGGAAGAAAATAATGTCCTCCAGACCCAGATATACCATATTAATTAAGTCATTCTCTCTATGATCATTTCTTGTCTGTCACTATCAATGTTACACTGATTAGACTATCTTAAGTTTAAAGTGATCTTTGCTATCTCTAGAGATTTCTGCCACTGTCATGTGGTTTCTATAAGTATAAGCTGATCTTTATCCAGTGCATTTATTTAATTATACATTACATGGGTCCAAAGACAAAGGCCTTTGACCTTTCAATAAACACACCCTTTAGACCTAAGTTTAGGTGATTTGTATGTCAAGGCCCTTTGGACAAATTGCTCAACATGCTGCAAGTACAAAATTTTACCAGAGAATTCACATGTATCTGCAATCATAGGGTTTCCAAATAAAATGCAAGTTTCCCAGTGAAGTTTAAATTTCAGAAAAATAATGAATAGCTTTTTAGTATAAGTGTGTCCCAGATATTTCATGGAGCATACTATTCTAAAAATGTAATTGGTTATTTATCTGAAATTCAAATTTGAATGAATGTCCTGCATTTTGTTTGATAAATCTGGCAACACTGAAATCATTTCAAGGAGAGTACACCTTAAAAACTTAGCTTATAAGAGCTGGAAGGAACTTTAGAAATGATTTAGGTCATATTTCAGCAAACTTTTTCTGTAAAGGGCCAGATAGTAAATATTTTAGCCTTAGTGGGCTACATATGGTCTCTTTCATATATTTTTTTAAACAACTCTTTAAAGATACAACAAATCACTCATAGCTCACAAGTTATACAAAAGCAGGCTGGGGACTGAATTTGACCCAGAGGCATGCTTTGCCAAGTCCTGGTTCAGGTCATCACCTCTAATTTTACACATGAGCCTCAAATGCTTTGTTAAATCAAGAATTGGCATTTGTAGAATCTTTCCTTGATCTGCCTTACAAGTTTGGATCAGCATGAGTTGTTAAGAAAAATTCTGGCTCTAAGTTTCTATATTCTCACAAACCACTAGCTGAAAATGTTTTCTGATATTTGTCCAAATATGAAAATCAATCTTATAGTGTTTCTGAAATTCATACATGTTCTCTTGAAATGTTTGTTGCTCCCATGAAAGGTTTGCTTATCCAATCTTCTGCCGCCACCTCCAATTACTTTTTCCCACACAAAAAACTGGACCTTAACTAGCTCTGAACAGACTTGATCCCTTTACCAAAGCTAAATTGAAAAGGTAAAAGGTAAAGGTAAAGGTAAAGATCCCTTTACCAAAGGTAATTGAAAAAGTACTGGATTCTAATTCAGTGGTTATCTTCACATAAGTCATTAAGAACTTTCACAAACATAAGTATTCATCATTCATATTTTAAATATGTATTAGGTATTTCCTATATTCCAATATATGAGTTTCTGAATGTAAAAATTTAAAATATATATTGTTTTTTTCAGGATCCCTTCTTTTCACCATACCCATTTGGCCAGTACTAGTTTGTCTTTATTCTGATCTCTTAGCCTATGAATTCGCAGATCTGGATTCAAAGTTTGGTACTGATCTTAGGCTGACTTCACAATTTTTCTAACTTCCTTTAAGTACTCTCAATAACAGTTATCCTCTACACTTTCAATTTTGCATACATATTCTACTTCAGGTAAATCTTTTTCCTTCCTTCTGGATCTTCTCAGGAAATATGACTTAGGCAGAGCAGAGCTACTTAGGCACACCAAGTTCACTGACTGTGCTTAATAAGTGAACAGAGGCATCAAAAAAATTACTAACTTTTATAAGATTTATTATTATTGTTAGTGTTGATTTTGGTGTTGATGTTTACTTCCTTGTCTAAGCTTACAAGTGTGAACTCCTCTAAACTACAAAGTAACTCTTACTATATTCTCAATCATATTTAACTAAAATCTTCTATTAGCACTCTTCCTACTCTTTCCAGTTTTAAATATATTCTCCTTGAAGAATTAGAATCAAAACAAGAATCATGTTTCCATAGTTACCTCTTAGTACTATACTGAGCAGTAATCTATCTTATCATAAAGACAGATAAGTAGATAATTTAATTATATGTGTACATGTATGTGTATATACGTATATGCATGTGTATTTTTATTATTTTTTAAAAGATTTTATTTATTTATTTATTTATTTATTTGAGAGAGAGTGCAGAGGGAGAGGGAGATTGAGAATCTCAAGCTGACTCCACGCTGAGCACAGAGCCTGATACGATCATGACCTGAGCTGAAATCAAGAGTCAGATGCTTAACCAACTGAGCCATGCACATGCCTCTTCATGTGTATTTTTAATACATACATGAAGAGATTTAAATTCTTCCCATTTAAAATATTAGCATTTTTGTCACATTTATTTTGAAATGTTGCCAATTCTAGAAATTATTTTTCGATGTACTTTTTTCTATTCATTTTTTATGCCATCTATCTTACAATCTGAGACTGTCAGTTAATTAAAGGAGAGTTCTGTTTGTGTAATTGTGTTTCCTCCAGATTTTTCTCTTTAGATGAGATTATTTGAAATCATACAGCAACAGTTTAACTCTTGATCATTTTTTATTTTGGGGGGCTGTTTTGTTTTTGAGAAGATTAAACAGTATGACACATGCCAATTTTATGTGGTATATATTATAAATCACAAAAGGCTATAAATATATATGTGCATATATAAATCAATTTAGTTTAGCAAGACTTCAGCTAGGGAAGAGAGGGTAGACATCATTCACTAGGGATAAAAACAGAATCCATGAAATTGAATGATTCAGACATCAGAATCTCTGAGTAAATATAGCCTTTCCCATTGGTGATATAGGAAATGATTTTAGGTGCCGCTTTAACTGACATGATGTGACATTTTTATTACCCAGTGGGAATGTTATTTTCCTATCCATTATCTCTTGATCCTTCAGGCTACCTAGTCTCGAGTTACTGCTGCTATATCTTTAGCATGTCTACATTTGCCAGTTGTTTCTTCAAAAATAATAAGTGTAGATCTCAGATTTAGAACCTTGGGGGAAGATAAAACATCAATCTAGATTTTAATCATTATGATTAATTTTATACTTACTGTTGTATTCACATGTTGAATCTCTTATACCTAATACTTCAGAATATGACCATATTTGGAGATATAGCCTTTAAAGAGGTGATTAAGAGTAATGTCCTCAGGTTCATTCAGGTTGTCACAAATGGCTAAAATTTCCTTTTCTGAGGTTCAGTAATTCTTCATTATATATATATATAAGAGATTCCACATGAAAGTGATATCATGCAGTACTTGTCCTTCTCTGTCTAATTTCATTTAGCATAACGCTGTCAAGGTCCATCCTTGCTGTCACAAATGGCAAGATTTCCTTCTTTCTTATACTGAGTAATATTTAGTTAAATGTACATATATATATCACATTTTCTTTGTCTGTTAACAGACACGTAGGTAATTTACATATCTTGACTATGGTGAATAATGCTGCAATGAAAATGGAAATGAAGATATTTGAGATGACAAGTTTATATCCTTTGAGTATCTACCCAGAAGTGGGATTGCTGGGTCATAAGGTAGTTCTACTTTTAATTTCTTAAGGAAGCACCATGCTGTTTGCCATAGTGGCTAATTTACATGCCAACTGATAGTTGTACACAAGGGTTCACTTTTCTCCATCTCCTCACCAACACTTGTTATCTTTTCACTTTTTGATAATTATAGCCATCCTAATAGGCTCAAGCTGATATCTCATTGTTCTGATTTGTATTTCCCTGATAATTAGTGATATTGAGCATTTTCTCATGTACCTATCAGACATTTGGATGTCTTCTTTGTATAATATGGTGACTTTAGTTAATAATAATGTATTATACACTTGAAACTTACTGAAAGAGTAGAATCCCAAGTGTTTGCACCACACACAAAATAGCTGTGTGAAGTGATGGATATGTTAATTTAGTTTGATTGTGGTAATTATTTCACAATGTAAACATATATCAAAGCATCATATGTATACCTTAAATAATGCAAAACTCATTTGTCAATCACACTTCAATAAAACTGAAAAAAATTATTTAAAAAATAGATGATTAGGTTAAAATAAGCTCATTAGGGTGGGCCCTAATTCAGTCTGACTGGTGTCCTTATAAATAGGGAAAATTTAGACACAAAAGGACACACCAGAGATGCACCCACACAGAGACCACATGAGAACACAGTGAGAAGGTGGCCATTTTCAAGTTAATGAGAGAGACCTCAGAAGAATCTAAGCCTACTGACATCTTGATATTGGGCTTCTAGCCTCTAAAACTTTGAGAAAATAAATTGCTGTTGTTTAAGCCACTCAGTCAGTGGTATTTATAATGGCAGACCTAGCAAACTAATATAATTTTCATTCAATTATGAAAATGCTATTATATCCATTTGCCATAGTAATATAAGGCTACTTTTTTTTTAAAGATATTATTTGTTTATTTGACAGAAAGAGAAGTCACAAGTAGGCAGAGAGGCAGAGAGGGAGGAAGCAGTCTCCCCGATGAGCAGAGAGCCTGATGCAGGGTTTGATCCCAGGACCCTGGGACCATGACCTGAACTGAAGGCAGAGACTTAACCCACTGAGCCACCCAGGTGCCCTATAAGGCTACTTTATAAAAACAGATTTGCCCATACAGAAAAGGCAAAGAATAAATATAAATAAGTGGTAGTAGTTCTTATCAGTTGAAATTTAGGATACATGTATAATAAGTTGCAATCTACACAATGGGAATACCAAAATTCAGAGTTAGATTAGGGAAAGGGTAATCAAAGAGACAGCAAATTGCAGAGTTATCAAACAGGAAGGCAATAAACAAGAATAAGGAAGTCAAAGGAGAATGATTCAAGATTCATGACATTTCAGTTGTGTAAAACACAAGATAAAGAATAATAAGGGTTTAGAAGAGAACATGGGATTTAGCATTAAAAACAGAGCTACAACCAGAATTTCAGGAGGTGAAATGAAAAGAAGCTGAGGCAGTGATTAAGTAGAAAGGAATGAAATACAGCAATAGCTGAAGGCAGAAGGAGAATCGAAAAAAATATGTTTTTAAATTTAAGAACAAGAGTTGCACACTTAAAGGCAGAAGTGGCAGGACTAATGAGAAAAATAGTGATGGGGCACCTGGGTGTGCATTGGGTCTCTTGATTTTGTCCCAGGTCTTGATCTCAGAGTTGTGAGATTGAGTCTCTGTGCTGGGTATGGAGTCTACTTACGGCTCTGCCCCAAACCCTCTTCTCCCTCTCTCCCTCTCTCTCTAAAAAAAAAAGGAAGAAAAATATTGTTAAAAACATAGAGTTGGAAGAGTGAAATCCTGAAGCATGGAAGAAAGACAGAATTGAGGTAGCATAGAAAGCCTGGTAAAAGAAAATAAAACAGAGATAAATCATAAATGATATGTAAGCATAGTAATTGATTATAAACATATGAATATGCATTATGTGAAGGATTTAGAATTATATATATAGTATGATATGAGAAAGTGAGTTTATGGTTAGATGCAACTATGACAGATATTTCAGCTTAATCAAGTCTCAAATTTATAGGAGAGGAGGGAATCAATTAGGAGGTTCAAAGAGAGGGAAAAAGAATTTTAAGAAATTACCACTATGATAGGACATTTTTAGCCACTATTTAAAATATGACCTTATGTTACTTATATAGCATGTGTATTACAAGAAAAAAGTATATATTTATAGAATGATAGACTTACTCTTAAACTGCCAAATCTGTCTATCTCATTTATAATTTTAAAATGTTAAGAAATATGACCTTAGAGAGTGGCTTTTTGGGGGGATTTTTTCACTTTTGTGATTAGTACTTCTTTTATTATTATTATCATGTACAGTTAGCCAACATATATTGGCTAAAGGAGTGGCTTTTAAAGTGAAAATTGATTTGACAGTTGTTAAGCAGAATTTAATTTTAGTGGTATTTGTGTGATTTACAAGCTCATTATTTTTAGATAGTAAAAATATTCCCTTAATCCTGTAATGTCAGTGGAAAATAGATATGAAGGAGCAATAAGAAGAAAATGAAATGGACTGGCCATTTCCTTGCAAGAGCATGTTTGTGTATTAATCAATGTAGTCATTCTTTTATCTATTCATACATTTATTGAATGTTTAATATGAGCAATTATAGAGCAATAGCCATCTGAGATCGACCTTCTAGTTGTGATGTAATTTTTGCACATTTACTCCTACTTTTGTTCCCTTTTTTCTCATAATGATGGTTACATTATAACATCTCAATTAAATTAACAATATCATTACATTCAAAGTATATTAAGTCACATTAAAACACCTCATTGAGAGAAACTAAATATAAATACAAATATAACCCAAAATATTAGCACACACAATAATCACTGATTTTATATTTCTTTTTTCCTTACATTTTACACTTTTTTGTAATTTGGTCTTATAATTTACCCTAAATTACCTAAAATTCAAAGCTTTATTTGAATAGCCATTTAAATTTACTATATAATAAGCCTTCTCTTTAGCTCCTTTTTTTTTTTTTTTTGCTCTCACAGAGAATAGCCAGGGAAAGTGATATTTTAATGAAGAAGAGAAGAGATTCTAAAGAGAGTTTGATTCTTAACTGCTTCTGAAGGATAATATGTTCTTTTAGCTGTGTAGTAATATAATGAAATACTTATTTAATATTCCACAAATGACTTTAAGATAATCCAAAATACATAAATGGCTTTAAAAGGCTATATAATGTCATAACCAATAGTGGAAGAAATCAAACAGAAAAGTTTCCTACTATAAATGCAATATTATGTAGTCAGCATGTTCTTGTTGACTAACAATGGATTAGAAAAAAGTTTTCTAAGCTAATCTGCTTTGAAAGCCTTGTTAAGCTACCGTGAAATGTTATAATGACATAGATTATGGTCAAGTTGATCTTCAGTATTTCAACATCAATTAATACCTTCAAATGATACTAGGGAATATCAGAAAATATGCACAATCAGAAAATATCCTAAATAAAATATCCTATGCAGTTACTTCAGATAATGCCATGAAAGGAACTTGGGACTATATTTCTGCACTCCATTATCATCCCTACAAAAAAAAGAATAAGTGTTTTAATTTAGATCATCATATGTTCTGGTAACGGACTTATGAGACAGAACTTTGACTACCAGCAAATTTACCATTTCACCCTGGTTCCACATAAATTGCTTTCACGGACCTCAAGAAAATGCTCAAATTGAAATCCATCAGGTCATCATCTGGCTAATGAATCAACTATCTATGTTGGGAAATTTTGTAATGTGGTATGTATTTATAAAATTCACCATGATTGGGGCGCCTGGATGGCTCAGTGGGTTAAAGCCTCTGCCTTCAGCTCAGGTCAGGATCTCAGGGTCCTGGGATCGAGCCCCACATCAGGCTCTCTGCTCAGCAGAGAGCTTGCTTCCTCCCTCTCTCTGTCCGCCTCTCTGCCTACTTGTGACCTCTGTCTCTCTGTCAAATAAATAGATAAAATCTTTAAAAAAAAAAAACACCATTAAAATTCATCATGATTATGAAGATCAATGTATATTATCTGAATATAATTAAAAACTGGAAAACACAAAGGAATAGCAAAAATATGACCAATCTTAAACAGACAAACTAAATTGAATATGTTTGTAGTGAAATAGAATTATGCAAATCCTCTTGGTTTCTATGGAAATAAAATATTTTTACAAAATTTTTAAGCATTCCCACTGTGAATGTTAATTAGAATATGGAAATATGAACTATGAAAAGTGCTTTTAATTTTTCCTTTCATTTTTTATGAAAATTTTCACACTACAGAAGAACTGAAGTATTTTAATGACTATACTACCACCATTTAGATTCTGTCATTAGTATTTTACCATATGTGTTTTATTACACAATTATCCAGTCCTCTATGAGTCCATCAGTCTGTTTTTTGATACATTTCAAAGTTGAAGATATCAGTTTATTATACTCCTAGGCATTATGGCATGCGTACCATTAGAGTTCAATATTTACTTGAGTATTTTTCCTTTCTTTGGGGGAAAAAAGCACAGAGAATAAAATACTCAACCCTTAGATAAATTTTGAAAATGCCTACCTTTTAACAGGGAATATTATCCCCAAAACTTATCTTGTCCTTGTTCATAAGAAATCCTGTCCCACAGCCTTCTAAGAGAAACTGCTGTTTTTTATCTTTTTTCCACCATAAGTTAGTTTTACCTGTTCTTGAACTTCATAGAAATGGAAACATACTCTCTCTGTATATACTATTTTATCAAATATTTTCCTCTCAGCACATATATGAGATTCACCTGTGTTTACTAGTGTACTGGTAGTTCATTACTTTTTTATTCCTGAGTAATATTTCATTATATTCCCCCACCCTTTGCTGAACACCTGAGCTGTTTCCATTAGTTTGCTTTCATGAAGAAAACTACTATGACATTTTTGTAAATGTCTTTTCCAAAATATGTATTTTTATTTCTCTTGGATATATACTCTGGAGTTGAATTGCTAAGTCATAGTGTAGGTAGGTTTAAGCTTAACTTTATAAGAAACTCCCAGATCTTCTTCCAAAGTGATTATAAGTGCATTTGTTTTAAAAATAAAATCAAATACCCAAGGAACATTGATTTGAAGCAACAACCTTCAATATCAATTAGAATAGAGAACAAAATCTTAGAATAGAGAACACACTAATACATGTTTCCATAAGGAAAAAATTGTTCTTTATCCCTTTTGATTATATATCATAGACACTATTAAATGTACTTAAATTATATATATTCAATGACTGTTCCTTTAGCCTCAAATGATTTGTTTTCATGTAGAACCGAGTGTGATTTAATTTTTAATTAAGAATGATAATGGTTTCAGAATTCATATAATTTACATTGGATACTGGTGTATTTAATAAAAATTGATAGTATTAAAGTTGGCATTATACCTCAGTTTGGGTTTTTTTGGATAAAGAACTAAGTATAAACTTTTCTCCTTCCCTCAAAGCACTTGTCCATTCATTTGTTAACTTGCACATCCATTCAGTAATTAATTTATAGAGTGCAGTGATTACTAATGTGTCAAGTATTAGTCTAGATATAGAACAAGGCAAATTTGATAGTAGTTATTGCTATAGTTTTTAAATTGTTTCATCTTATTATTCAGTAGTTTGTAACATACACTCTTGTTTTTACTGCCTCTCCCTCACCTTTTCCATCTCCTATTAACTGTAGTTACCATGCGTTCAACCTTAACACTTCCAGAAAAATGTCACCAAGGTCAGCATTTTCAGCATAACCCCAAGAATCATTTTGTGCCTGAGGTACATTGTCACCCAGTGGGTCAAATGGACTCTGGGTTTTAGGAGCTCTGAATAGTTCTTCAGAGACTAGAACTTTTCCTGGCCAGCATGTTTATTAAACACCCAATTGTCCCTACACACTCCTATATCTTCTCCTCACTTTAGCTGGCTGGGGTCCTGCTCCAAAGGCATTGATTCTCATATTTCACAGTGATGGCCCCCACCTGACAAAGAGCATTACTACTGTTGACCCTGTCCATCATTTTGACCTCATTAATCTTTTTCATGTTGAAATCAAACCCCTTTAGGTGTCTGTTGGCTCTCTTGTTCGTTAACCAACATTGAGTCATGGATTGCTCCCCTTCTCAAAATATGTTCAGCACATTCAGGCACTCATTTCTGCCTTTATCAACCTGTAATTATCACATGTATTATTCCTCCAGCTTTCAGAGCTTCCTAGAGTTAGAGCAAACTCTCCTGGTGATGCCTCATATCTTTTAGATCTTTGACTCATATATATTGGTATTCTGGTATCCTAGGTGCTGTAACAAAATAGCCCAACTCATGGCTTAGAAATAACAGAAGCATATTCTCTCACAGTTTTGGAGGCCAGAAAAGTACAAGTAAGATTTTGGGAGGGTCGCATGTCCTCTGAAGACTATTTGGGAGAATGCTTTTTGTCTCTTCCAGCTTTTGCTGGCTGTAGGCATTTTTTTACTTGTAGCTAAATGACTGCAATCTTTGCCTCCATTTTCATATCACTGACCCTCCATGTGTCCTCTCCCCTCTGTTCTTGAAAAAGAATACTTACTGTTGGATTTAAGGCCAACTTTCATCCAGCATGTCCTCTTCTCAACATCCTACCTTAGTTATATCCCCAAAGGTTCTTTTTCAAAATAAGACCATCTTTTCAGATACTTGGTGGAAAAAATTTCAGATACTTTGGTGAACCACAATTCAGCCCACTAATAAGCTCTGTCAACACTCATTTCTGTTACCTCTGCTGCTTATAGGCCTAATGCCTTTTCACATTTGAATAAAGAATATTGCCAAACTGCATACACTTAGTTTCTGAAACTAGTTTTAGTTATTCTCATTGAAATAGGAAACAACAATTTCTTACTTCATTTTTTCTCCCAAATGAATAAACAAGAGCTTTCATGCAGCACTATCCTCTTTGATTCGGTGATAGTAGGTAAAGGTTAAGGAGAGAGAATATATCTTCCTTCGTCTTCCAACAGTATACTTTTAAGAGATGCTTCTTGGGTCACCTGGGTGGCTCAGTTGTTAATCATCTGCCTTTGGCTTAGGTCATGATCCTGGGGTCCTGGGATCGAACCCAATATCAGGCTCCCTGCTCAGCAAGGAGCCTATTTCCCCCTCTCCAGCTACCCTTGCTTGTGTTTCCTCTCTCACGATCTCTGTCATAAATAAATAAAATCTTTAAAAAAAGAGAGAGAGAGAGAGAGAGAGATGCTTCTTAAAGAGCAGTCCACAGATGGGATTCTGAGGGCCAACTTCAGTCTGGCTGCCTCTCCTAAGACTGACTGAGCAGTTCACCCAATGGAAGGAAAACAACAAAGGAAAGTACATGGAGGGGATCCAGTCCTCACAATGACAGTAGTCTGTAAGAACTCTTGAGATTGTATTAGAATGAAATGAATAAGTAGGGAATGCAAAATTCTTGATACACCACAAACCCTGATTATATAAATTTGATATTTATTTGTAGCAGTCTCAGTGTTTCTCAACCTTGGGGACTGTCCTGCACAATTAGGATAGGTAACAGCCTGTACTTACTGGATATCAGCAGCACCACCTCTCAGTTGTAACAATCAAAAATGGCTCCCGACACTATCTACTATACCCTGGAGAACAAAAGCACTCCCAGCTGAGAATCACTGATATAACTAAATACTATCAATATTCACCAGGAAAATTAGATCCTTAAAAATATATGTCTGTTAATTTAAAGTTGTTGTAAAACCATCTTTTGAGATTCAGATGTTTTTGAATTAAAAGTAGTTAAAAAACATTTTGGATTCTCTGGAACTTGGCAATTTTTTTGTCCCATTAAGTGTATCCTTTAGATAAATGCAACATCTATTTCACTCTTTTTGAGAATTGATAGAATTTTCTTCCCACTTAATAGGGCTATTTAGGCCTCTTATATTTCAGGTCATTAATTTTAATGGTTAAGACATTGTTATATGGCACTCTCAGGAAGCGAAGGTGCATACTGATAATTCTACTCCTGTGCAGGGAAATATTATTTTCCTTTGTAAAGACAAACCATTTATTTGAATTTAGAAACATTTAGTTTCTAAACCTCTGTTACTGTTTTATTTAAAGCCCCATTAGCCCCAACATATTGAATAATAGCTCACCATTTTGCCCCACATATGATTCATTTAGAGAAGCAGAAGAGCTCATAAAAATATCTAACTAGTATTTATAGACCTTCTGTTTCTCTCTAATACTATAGGAAGTCTTTCTAGTTACTCTAATCTGGAATAAAAAGGAAACAAGCAAACAAAAAGATGATATAAGACAACTGCCTGTCTTTTATTTCAGATGATGTTTTGTGCTGACTTGAATATATTGTAGTTTAAAGTTTCTTATTAATATATCAACACTCCTTCATGTGGCAAAAGCTGTCATAAAATTTTGTTAATTATTATTCAAGACATTAATAATCTAATTTAAATCTGAACCATTGGCTTTCATCTTTCAGGTCCCAGGGAGTTCAGTTTGGTAAATTCTTAAGAAGATAGATTAATCTGGGCAATTTCAGTTCAACAAGACATCATAAAATATATTAGCAGACCAAGAAAAAAACCTGTATGAACAAAATGTAAACTAACTTCTCACTGGTCCACCTAATTCTTCTTATATTGAGCAAATCAGATTTGGATATATACTCCTTTATGTGTCCTTTCTAGATTTTGTGGGGACTAAAGTTTATATAATTTAGAGGTGGGTGGGCTCCTTAGTAAAATACAAATTTATGATACAAAGTCACAAATTCTGATTGAGAAACACAATCATGAAAGAAGCTATTACAGTGAGGTTCCCTAAAGTTTAACTTTCCCAGCCACCAGGGTCTTTCCACCAGTATCACAACCTGCCACTTGTTTCTGCCTCCCTCATATTCCACACCCAGGTACCACCAGAAATTGTGAGCCATAATGGACTCTAAATGTGATGCCCATCTTAGAAATCTCAGAGAGAGATGAAGCAGAATGGCATACTGCCCCATTCTTCCATTCTGGTGCTCCTTTCCTTTAGTTATCATAAGCTAGTATATAATACTTGCTTCTTTTTTCTTTTTTCCCCATTTTTTAAACTTTTTAAAAGCAGTTTGTATAGTTTCCATACACCTTCTAACTCTCATAGTTAATAATATAGTTAATAAGTGTTTACCCTCTTATTAACATCTTATACTAGCATGGTACATTTATTACAATTGATTAACGAATATTGACATATTGCTGTTAACTGAAGTAGGCAGTTTTCGTTAACATTTACTTCCTGTTGTACAGTTCTTTGGTTTTTGGCAAATATATTATGTTATGTATTTAACATTAGCATATCATGTGGAATAATTTTACCACCCAGAAAGCTCCTGTGCTCTACCTATTAATATCTTCTTCCATCTCCATGAACCATCTCCAGAATATATCTTTTACAGAGCAGAGCATCTCCAGGTTTCTGTTTGTTTGTTTGTTTTACTGTCTTTATAGTTTTTTTTTCTTTTCTATACTGTCACATAGTTGGAATCGTACAGCATACAACATTTCAGAGTGAATTCTCTCAGTTACTAAAATGCATTTGAGTTTCTTCCATGTCTTTTTGTTGCTTGATAGCTTATGTTCTCCTGAGTGACCAGTTTTACATTGTGTGTAAATACAGTTTGTTTACCTATTCACCTACTGAGAGGCATTTTGATTGTTTCTAGTCTGGGCATTTAAGGTAACACCTGCAATAAACATTCATGTACAGGTTTCTGTGGATGCATGTTTTTAACTCCTGTAGGGAAATACCTGAGAGCACAATTGCTGAATCATATGGTAAGACTATGTTTAACTTTATAAGAAACTATCAAACTACCTTCCAAAGTGTCAGTGCCACTTTTTATTCCACCAGCAATGAATGAAAGTTCCACATCCATACCAACATTTGAAATTATGAGATTTTTTTTTAATTTTAGCCATTCTAATAGGCACATGTGGTATTTCATTGTTGTTTTAATTTGTGATTCCTTGACAACATATATGTGAGCATCTTTTCAAATGCTTACTTATCATTGTATATATTCTTTGGTGAGGTTTGTTCAGATCTTTTGCCCATTTTGTAATTGGGTTGTTTGTTTTCTTATTGTTGACTTTTGAGAGTATTTTGTTTTGGCTCTAAGTCCTTTATCAAATATGTGCTTTACAAGTATTTTCCCCTAATGTGTAGCTTGTCTTTTCATTCTCTTAATAGTATCTTTTACAAATGAGACACCTCTGGTGGCTCAGTTAAATGTCTGCCTTCAGCTCAGGTCATGATCTCAAGGTCTTGGGATTGAGTCCTGCATCAGGCACCTTGCTCAGCAGGGAGTCTGCTTCTCCCTTTGCCTGCTGCTTCCCCTGCTTGTGCTCTCTCTCCCTCTGACAAATATATAAGTAAAATCTTAAAAATATATATATCTTTTACAAAGCAGAAGGTTTTCATTTTAATGAAGTCAAATTTACCTATCTTTTATTTCATGGATTGTAGTTTTGTTGTTATATCTAAGATTTATCACCAAACCCCAGTTCACTTAAATTTCCTATATTATCCTCTAGAAGTTTTAAAACTTTATATTTTGCATTTAGGTCTATGAACCATCTTGAGTTAATTTTCATGTAAAATATAGGTCTATGCACTGGGTTTGCCATAACAAAATACCATGGACTGGATGCCCTTAACAGCAGGAATTTATTTTCTTAATTTTGAAGGTTGAGAAGTCCAAGATCAAAGTTCTGCAGGATTCAGTTACTGGTGAGACTTTCTTCCTGGATTATATAGATAGTTGTCTTCTCGCTATGTCCTCACATGGCAGAGAGTGATTTGTTCTTGTAAGGCCACAGTCCTATCAGATTAAGACTCTATTCTTATGACTTTATTTAACCATAATGGCTTACTAAAGGCAGGCTCGGTCTCCTAATACAATCAAACTGGTAATAGGGCTTCAACATACAATTTTTGAGAAGAAATAATTCAGTCCATGGCAGTTTATATCAGGATTGAATTTGCTGCATGTGGATGGTTGAGATTGAGAAAAATATCTTTCTGTATTAGTTGTTTTCTATTTTTGTCAAAAATCAATTGACTAAATTTGTGTGGGTGTTATTTCTGACTGTTATGTTCCATTGATCAATTTGTCTATTCTTTCACTAAGAACACACTACATTAATTAGTTAATTATTTACAGTAAGTCTTAATGTTAAGTCCTCCATCTTTGTTCTTCTTTAGTATTGTAATGGCTATGCTAGGTCTTTTGCCTTTGCAGATAACCGTTAGAGTTAGTTTGTTGATATCCGTAAAATAAGTCATGGGTGTTTTGATTGGAATTTATGGGATCTATAATTTAAATTGGAAGATCTTATATCTTAGTTGAATCTGCCAATCCATAAACACAGAATATCTCCCCATTTACTTAAATTTTTTATTTCTTCCATCAGGTGTCTTCTTCCTTCTTAAGGTAGTTGAACTTTCATTACATTCAGATTTGGGGGAACATAATAAATATTGTAGGTGACAACAGTAGTTCTGCTGAGTAGCTGGGAGTTAGAGAATTTTACTGTAACTTCTGAGCCGGAATTTCAAAGTATTTGGGGGCACCTGGGTGTCTGTTGGGTAAGCATCTGCCTTCAGCTCAGGTCATGTTCCCAGGATCCTGGGATCAAGCCCCACATTGGGCTCCCTGCTCAGCAGAGAGTCTGCTTCTCTCTCTCCCTCTGCCCCCTGCCACCACCCCCCAACTCATGCTCTCTCTCACGCTCTCCATCTCAAATAAATAAAATCTTAAAAAAAAAAAACTAAAGTCTAGCTGTTCAAAGTGATCACAACTAATATTCAGAAAAATATAATCCTGCTAAAGCAGTATTTTCCATTTTATTTTGCCATATTTAGTTTCTTACTGATAGCCATGTGTATCTAATTGTTTTAACCCTTTTTTTAATCTAGTAAAATAATTACTGTACTATCACCATAGCTTTTTCTTTTAAATGTCTCTCTTGTGGTAGAAGGTACAGGAAAGATTTCTTAGAAGATAGTGGCCTGAAGGACACCTGTTACCTCTCTACTTTTAAATATGCCTTCCCTGCAGCTGATAGAAAGTGAGCTTCAAGTGATACTTTGAGCACTA
>ML108530.1:27431-68417 GCA_003697995.1 Taxidea taxus jeffersonii | reverse complement strand
AGAGAAATTAACACCCAAGTGTGACACTGTGACCATCTGTAGTGGTGAGTAAGTTTCCAGATAGATGGTGCACAAACACGAAACTGGTGGAAACAGATGATTTCTATCTTTCTTCTCCTTTTTTTTACTATATATGACCATGTTAGGGGAGTTCAAAGAAATTTAATGAACAATTTAGTATGAACTGACCCTCACCAAGAATTAAAAACTCTGAACTGAAATTAAAAGTGATAATTATTTGTGGGGGAGGGGCGGGGGAGTCAGTGCATCTGAATGAAAGGCAGCAGGTTGGTAAATCTGTATTTATGAAGCACTGACAAGGGAATGGTGCTATAGAAAAGGTCAACTCCCATTCCTTTCAACCCCTTCTGACTTTTTTCTAGAAAATTGCTCTCAGTGCATCCTGAAATTCCTTGCTATGCATAATGGGTGCAGTGAAAGGTCACAAGGGGGAAAGCTCTCAAGCTGTCCTAGCTTCCAGACTGCCAACGTTTCTGTAAGTCTCTGTTAATACCATTTTTCAGAGCAACAACACAATACAGCATTTCTCCTTTCCAGGTGCTCAGAAGCCAATTCTTTAATCACGGTTTACATTAAAGGTTAGAGAAATGACCCATCTTACTGTTCAATGCTTTAAGTCACCTCCCCTTTGACTAGGGGCCCCACAAGTTGCAATACCAATGGAGAGACACAGTTTTGCTTTAATATGTCCTTTTGGCTTGGATTTTACTCCAGTCACCTCTGAATCTAGCCACACAGGGGAATGAACAGCTCATCAGATAGGACTAGGCACTCATCACTTGAATCTACTTTGCAAGTTAGACTTAATAACCAGAGAGCAGGGACAGGATAGTTTCCACTGTGTTTGGGAACCTGGTTCCTCAGGCTACAGGTTCAAGTGCAGTTTACACATGCAAAGAGATACATAGTTTTTGCCTCGAACATTAAAATATAAAGTGTTACTTTATTCTAGGGTTCCAGGTACTTTGTAGTTCTAGTAATATTGGGATATCTCTTTCAAATGAAGTAAATGTTACCTCTGGGACATCACGTCATCTTTGTATACATTCCATGTACAACTCTATATATACAAATCTGAAATGATTTCATACACTACATGTAAACCAAACCTGAATTTTAAAAAGCATGCTCTTACAAATTACCCTTATATGCCAGCTGTGTTTTTAATAGTAAAAATTATGAGGTGAAGCCTTCAAATATGGAGCCAATACCACCTTCAACTTGTCTATTTGTTGGCCTTTTCTCTCTATTGTTGCCATTCTCTTATGATAAGGGGAGCAGGTGCACACACTAGAAACTTGCTCTGTTTAATTGTATCCTCAAAATAGCATTTCAGGACAGCAAAAGGCCTTAGAGGTCATTTTAGTGCAGATCTAAACTGTCTGGCTATACACTGTCTACCCAGGAAAGCAATGAGCATGTACTAATCATGTTGAGAATGTCCTCTTGTGCCTTGAGGTGTCTTTATTAATCTAAATCTAAGCAACACCTGGGACCCAGAGACAGGAGATCCAGAGAGATGAGAGATCCTTTCAAAGTAAGAAAACCTGATATGGCAAGAGTATTTGACATCCATTTACTCTCCACTTTCCTTTCTCCACCTTTCATGATACAAGATGGGTCTGGATATGGATTATAATTGTTTTTTGTTTTTTGGTTTGTGTGTGTGTGTGTGTGTGTATGTGTGTGTGTTTTAATTTTCACTCAGTAATTTACTTCAGAGGAGAGGTGCTGGAAAGAAGAAAGTTGCTATCTTGAAAAATCTTTGCATTAATACCTGAATTATGTGTCATTGTCTGAAAACACAAATGTAGTTACATTTTCACCTTGTTCACATGTTATTCCTGATCCTTCCTAGTGTCATTTATGTTATTTTGTTAAGAGAAAAAAGCTAATACCTGTAGTAAATTGGACTCATATTTCCTCCTTATAAGTTCTTAGCAAAAACATGTAAGATAGGTCAAGTAAAACATTCTTGTTTACTAAAAAAATTTTGACCATGTGCTCATATGTTGAAAATATAACTTAACTAGAGGGAAAAAGCAATATAAAGAAGACACTTTGTAATTCAAAGAACTGGCAACACAGAGGAACATGACTGGAGACATGATCTTCCCTTTTGAGCATGCACATGTACTGGGAGGTCCTGTGCCACTGAGAGTTTACTGGGAATTGACAGATTTGCTTTATGGGTTTAATTACATGTAAGGTATATATAAACACAGCACCTACTTCTTTTAGAGTTACATTTTTGAAACAATAATGTTATTTGAACATATTTCCCATGGTGAGACTAAAGAAGAAAAGATGCAAAGGAACAAATTAGCGAGTGAAAATGAAAGTGGAAAAATGTGGCTATCCATTGAAATTGGAAAAAGGAAATAGTAAGGTATCGTTTATTTATTTATGCCATGATACAAAGGAGGAAGCAATTTTAAGAGGAAGTGGAGATGCAACGGGGGTGGGGGTTAAGGTGGTAGGAAAAGAAAAAATGAAACAAGATGGGATCGGGAGGGAGACAAACCAAAAGAGACTCTTAATGTCATAAAACAAACTGAGGGGGGGGGGGGGGGGAAGAGGGGTGGGAAGAGGGTGGTGGGGTTACATTATATGTTTAAATAAAAAAAGCTTAAATAAAAAAAAAAAGACCTGGGGGAAAAAAAAAAAAGAGTATATGTTATTTCCCAGATACATGACAAAGAATGAACTTGCACTACAGAGGCAATCTCTAAGCAAACATTTCCCAATTTTCCCAGACAAATATATAATATTTTTATGTTTGTGTATGGATTTTAAAAATATATAGAGAGATATGGGGTACCTGGGTGGCTCAGTGGGTTAAAGCATCTGTCTTCGGCTCAGGTCATGATCCCAGGGTCCTGGGATCGAGCCCCGCATCGGGCTCTCTGCTCAGCGGGGAGCCTGCTTCCCTTCCTCTCTCTCTGCCTGCCTCTCTGCCTACTTGTGATCTCTGTCTGTCAAATAAATAAATAAAATCTTAAAATATATATACGTGTATATATCTATATATATGTAGATATATATAGAGAGAGAGAGAGAGAGATACATGTGGATATGTGTCTCAAAAAATACCTCCAGTTTGAATTTGACAACTCTGAATATTAGTGGGTAAATAACTACATTCCTACCCATAAATATACTCAGGAACTATATGTTAATACATTTTCTTTCTCTACTTAAGTTTCAAAAGAGAGAAAACTCATTATAACCTAAGAAAGGGAAAGGGAGTTACATTATGGTTAATGCAAAGATAAGACCTTTTACTACCATGACAAAAGAGAGCAGTTTACATTGAAAAGGTAATAAATGAGATTCTGACATACCTTATCTGCACAAATAAGAGGAAGGGAAGTTGATGCAGTGTGGGGATATCACTACGAATCAGGGATTTCTATTAAGGTTTTGGGCCCCAGGTGGGTAATCTTTCACAGAATCAGGGCCTGAAAGACAAGAAAATTGTTTGTCCACTCCAGAAAGAGATGAGGAAGAGAATTCTCACCACCATATATATATAGAACCACCATTTAACATACAAACTAATTAATTAAAAATTGGTATAGTTTCATAAATATGTGACCTAACAATAGGCGAGACTCAATTTTCAAGGTATTTAGGGATAATAGGTGAAAAATAAAAACTGAGAGCTACTGAAAAGATACAAGTATATATATGCACATACATATAAATACATATATGAATAGATACACGTATACATTATATATGTCAGAGATTTTATGGAAAAATTACAAAGGAAACCCCAGAATATTAAAGAATATATAAATATAAGATTTATAACACATATGAGATACTTTTTCATTGATTTTTATTCATAAATGTGAAAAAAGAAAAAAGAAAAATAAGGCTACTGGAAGACTATTCTTATTTTGAAAAGAAGTTGAAAGCCACAGGAGCAAAATGGACCGTGTAAAAGATACAGTGTAGAAGTAGTAGCTTGAAAAATGCCTAAGGCATACAGGGAAGATAGCTATTTATTCATCTCAGAGCTTGTCCCAGAGGGGCAGGGATCTCAGGAAAACCCTTCCAGGAACAAAGGAGCTGGCAGACACCATTCTTTTCCCCTGGCCCCTCTGCATAAACACATAGCCACCTGCAGGAACCAGCCCAGCAATGACATTTACTACTTAACTTGCTTGCTTATACCAAGCCCCACCTCCCCATGCTTCAGCAGATCCACCTTTTCAGTCACACTTGCCTCAGTCCTGTGGGGTGGTGTGGGTTCCCTCCCCCAGAAGACCTGTGCCAACACCATGTCTCCTGACTAGCATGCTTTAGAGGGCCCCAGTCTTAGTGGTGGCAGTGGCGTGGTAGTGGATGTGACAGTGGAGCTTATGGAAGCCCCAGGTGCATGTTAGTAAAACTGTGCACCCTACCTATGCAGCCCGAGACCCTGCAGTGGCAACTGCAGGCCTCATTTCTCAAGCAGACCAGCATATACATTGTTAAAATTATGTGCTTCACCCCTGCCAGGGAATAAACACTGCCTACACAGGCAAAGAGAGCCTCTGCAGAAGACTGGACTGAAGGAAAAAGTAGCCAGAACACAATAGCAGAGCACATGCAACACAAATAAGAGACACCCCCTGAGACACTGGTTTCTGGGGAATAGCAGGTACTGCACTGCAGGGCACTACAGGACCACTTCTTCATAAGGTCTTAACTTTCAGGAGAGGAGCTGTAGCTGACCTTCCTAACACACAGAGACAGAGAGTTAGGAAAAATGAGGAAACAGAGTAATATGTCCCAAAAATAAACTATTGGTACTACATAAAAAAAAAAAAAAAACCTGCACAGCAAAAGAAATAATCAAGGAAAGCTAAAAAGGAACATACTGAATGGCAGAAGGTATTTATAAATGACATAGTGATAAAGGGTTAGTATCCAAAGTATATAAAGAATTTATACAACTCAACAACCCCAATGCAAATTATTCAATTAAAAATTCACAGAAGACATGAACAGTCATTCTGCAAAGAAAATATCCAGATGATTAACAGACATGTGAAAAAATGCTCAGTACCACTCATCATCAGGGAAATGCAAATGAAAACCACAATGAGATATCACCTTACACCTGTCAGAATGGCTGAAACCAAAAAGTCAAGAAACAACATGTGTTGATGAGGATGTGAAGAAATAGGAACACTAACGCATTGCTGGTATGAATGTAAACTGGTGCAGCCACTGTGGCAGTTCCTCAAAAAATTAATAATAAAACTACCCTATGATCCAGGAATCAACTACTGGGTATTTACACAAAGAATATGAAAACACTAATTTGAAAAGATATATGTACCCCTATGTTTATATTACCTTATTTTATGTTTATATTACATTATGTTTATATTACATTAGCCAAACTAGGGAAGCAGCCCAAGTGTCCATCAATAGATGAATGGTTGGAGAAGATGTGGCATGTGTATATATATATATATATTATATAAAATACACATGTATTAAATATGTTATATATTAATTTATATATAAATGCATATATAAATATAATTAACATGTATATTATATATAAAGGATTATTATTCAGCCACGAAAAAGAATGAAATTTTGCTATTTGCAACAACATAGGTAGATCTAGAGAGTATAATGCTAAGCAAAATAATCCAGTTAGAGAAACAGGAATCCTGAATGATTTTACTCAGATGTGGAAATTTAGAAACAAAACAAATGAAAAAGGGGGAAAAGAAGAGAAAGACAACCAACAGACTCTGAACTACAGAGAATAAACAGATGGTTTCCAGATGAGAGGTGGGTGGGGGGATGGGTAAAATAGGTGTTGTGCATTAAAGAGCACACATACCTTGATGAGCACTGAGTAATAGATGGAATTGGTGAATCACTGTACTGTATACTGGAGACTGATATAACACTGTATATTAACTACACTGAAATTAAACTTAGAAAAATCAACAACAACAACACTTGAAAGGCACAGAGAATGGTATCTCAGTTCCCTCTTAAAAAAAAATACTACTTTTATAATGAGGCATATAAAGCTGAATGGAAGAAGTGATGTTTGGAACCAGCAACTGATGATGATGATAAGAGGGACAAAAAGGTTGTCATCAGTTGTGTGTTTACCCTGTGTCAAATGCCACATGTCTCAGGCTATGTTTGTATGGACAAACTCACTTAAATCTCACAATCATCCCTATTTTAAAGATAAGAAAATAGTATACTAGACAGACAGGCCAAGTGACTTACACAAAGTAACACAGAAAAATGGCAACCTGAACACAAAATATCTCATTTTAAATAATTCTATCGTAACTATAAAGCCACTATGAGTTAATCAATAGCCATAAATGTCCATAAAGGGGATTAAGTTGAAACTGAATCACCTGTATTTAAAGAAACTGTTGGGATATTTGAGTCTCCCCCTCGAAAAAATAATCACAGAACCTTAGAATCTTAGAGCTCTGAGATGTATTTTAACACAATTAAATTATTTGTTGGTGAAGAAATTGAGTCATAGAGAAGTTGAGACAAATAACAAAGATATTACAGAGTCAGGACTAGAATAGAGTTCTGCTTATCACTCCATCATTCTTTTCCCCATATCACATTGCCTCATTTGAGTGAGATTATTTGAGAAAAAATATTTGTTTGGCACTCAGTTTTGTGGGAAGCTCTTAACAATCTTTTTTTCAATGCTAACCATCAGCTTTACACAAAAATTCAGAGGTTTGAGTATAGTAGGATGCTTTCTTTAAGTTTTAATGCTTTAACTGATGATATGTATGTATAATATGAATGTAAGCACTACACAAATGAGGAATTTGTTTTATAGTTAATTATTTTTGTGGTTATTAATAATAACTGGCCCTCTTGCATTGGAATGTTTAACATGCAATCCAAAGAAATTTGCCAAATTGTCTAGGAATAATATTATTATTGCTATTTTACAGATGATGAAATTGAGGAAACGATAAATCATGTCTGTAGGCTTATTACTATCATATCCATTACATTTTGATAAATTTTAGACATGTGGAGAAATCCCCATTCTACAGTTAAATCTCAAGGAAAAGTAGTATTTATTTATTTATTTATTATTATTTTTTAAAGATTTTACTTATTTATTTGACGGAGAGACAGAGATCACAAGTAGGCAGAGAGGCAGACAGAGGGAGAGGAAGGGAAGCAGGCTCTCCGCTGAGCAGAGAGCCCGATGCGGGGCTCGATCCCAGGACCCTGGGATCATGACCTGAGCCGAAGGCAGAGGCTTTAACCCACTGAGCCACCCAGGCGCCCCAAGTAGTATTTATTTTTGATAAATTTTTAAAGTTATAAGATTAAAAGGTAAAAAGTAGATTCTATAAAGAGTAAATTAAATAAAGTCAAATGAAAATGTTGCATAGATAAGTCATCTCAAAAATTCATTTTCAAATTTTGAATATTAATTTTGGGATATTATTTCATTTACTGGTGGGAGTAGTACAAAACTACATCACAAGGCTCATCATGCTCAAGGGTAGCTGTAATACATGAGAAACCTATTGAATGAAGATGTGCAAAAATGTTACATAAACACAAGTGATGCGTAAATTTACTCAAAAAGCTTGAGAAAGAACTGTGAGTAAAATTTAGCCACAGAAGGCAACCCAAAACCTGGGTTTGTGGGAATGGTTTAGGGATCAATTGAGATAGATGAAATGAGGAATTTAGAGTCCTATAAATCAGAGCTCGAATCCTGGTTATGGGACTGTGGTCAAGTTTTTCACACTTTCTAGGCTTCACAGTCCTCACCTGTGCAATGAAGATGATAATACCTACCTAACAAAGTTGTGATGACAGCTAATGGGTATAAAGTACCTGACACATGGACAGTACTCAATAAAGGATGAGAATATCTTTGAAGGAGGCCAATGTAGAAAGCATATTTAAGTTCCAAGGAAGAAAGGGTTTCTAAAATCATAAAGACATAAAAATGAAATCTGTACTGTTCTTACCATTGGAAACCTCATATATCCTACATTCTGATTTTCTTCTGGTAAAAAAGAAGTTTCCTTCCTAATTTCACATGGTTAGCCAGACCTGTATTTTGGACTGAATTGCACCTCCTCCCTATCCAAATTCATATGTTGAAGCTATGATTCCTCAATATAATGGTATTTGCATTTAAAACCTTTGGGCTTAATTAGGGTTAGACGAGATCATGGAGGTGGGGCCTTGGTTCCACAGGATTAGTGCTCTTATAAGAGACATCGGAGAGCTTTTCTTTCTCTCTCTGTACACACAAAGAAGTTATGTGAGCATACAGCCAGATGGCAACCACCTAAAGAACAAGGGAAGAGGCCTCAGAATGAAACCTACCTTACGGGCACCATGAACCCAGACTTCTGAACCTTTAGAACTATAGTCAAGTAAACTTATAGTCAAGCCACTCAGTCTATGGCATTTTGTTATGGCAGCCCAAGCAGACTAATATATCCTGTAATTCCAGATAGGAATATCCAGCTGCCCATTTGAGTCCCCACCTGTAAATAATCCCACAGAGCGCTCAGAGTAGTCCCTTAGCTTTCACTCTTCTATCTTTATAATTGATTTTCACATAGAATTTAGAATCACATTGTTTAAATATCCGACTTAAATATTTCCTCTTCAGGAACACTTCTGGAGACTTATTCCACAGAAGAATAAAGTGCAGATCCCTCACCAAAGCTTTTTAGGTTTTCCCTTGACCACTGTCCATCTTTGTTTCCAAATTCATTTCATTCCCCTCCTCAATCCACAGTTTACTAGCTACAGAAACTTTTCTTAGAGTCTTGAATATAAAAACTCTCCAACAAAGTACATTGCAGTACTATTCCCTGTGCCCTTAATGCTCACCTATTAGTTCTGCATGTGGCTCCTTCTCCACATCAGGTCTCTGACCACCCTATCTAATCAGGCCTCTCTCTTCTTTTTCATAATTATCCTGTGCAATTATACATGTATTTGCTTGCTTGTTATTTCCATTATTCCAACTAAATGGTAAGTAGTACCAGGATTTATCTGTCTTTTTCACAATTGCTTATTTGTTCTGAGAAGTCCTTCATCAAATTTCTCTTTATAATGCTGAAGCATACTTCCCACTCTCACATATGAAAACATAAAATGACTATTTTTCTTTTCATAGGAAATAGAAACAGAAAATTATTACCTTTTATTGTTTTAGGTTATCAAATTAAGACCTATATGATTTCACAAAAATAAAATACATTTTCATGAATGCTTAGTTGCTATGTTGGTATTATCAGAGTACAGAATGGGACCTAATCATCAAATACAGTTCAATGAGGTAAATAAGTTTCGATCAAGTTTTAACATGAGCAAACATTTCTGTACCTGGGTAATGGGGGCTAGAAAACTGTGATTTCTTTCAAAGAATCATATTACTGTATTAAAATATGATGTTATTCATTATTTTGAATAGTAGAAAGCCCTTTGATTAGTCATAGATGTGACTAATAATTTTATATTTCACTCACACACACATATAATTCACTTTAGGCCTATAAATAACAATCAGTACAGGATGTGGCACGGAGCAGACCCTCTGGCATATATTAGTTAAAAAAAACTGATGAGTGAATTAAACTGAAGAGTGGCTGAAAAAGAAAGGCTGTGGTCAGAAAGGAAATGTCTTGTTTGCCACAATAATGAACTTAAAATATATTCTTTAAATGACAAAGAGTCATCGCAAATTTTAAGCAAAAAAATAAAATGATACAGTTAAATTTGTGTTTGATAAATATTCTGAGAATATGGTATTAGAGTTCAAAGACTAAAATCAACAAGCAATGTTCTTCCAAGGCATTTCAGAGATTTTCCATAAAAGAAATTACCAAAGTCCAAAATATTTACCATAGAGATATAAAGGAGAATGTAGATGCAAGAAACTCAGGGGTAGAACTTGCGAATTATGCATAACAGGGAAGAAGCCAAGCTGACACAATGACTTTGGTCTTTAGGAGCAGGGGGGATTGTGAGTAGTCAAATCTGAGACTGATGTTGGTGGTGTGGGGATAAGTGTGTTTTGCAAAATTCAGTATTTGAAGTAGGACCTACCCACTGACTTGGACAGGACTCTCAGAAATATTGATGCGGATATCAGAGAAAGGTTGGAGAAATAGATTAGGAAGTCATCACATACAGGAAATAGGTAACGTCATGACTAAATTCATTTACTTGATAAATCTTCACTGAATACTACTTATATTCAGTGAATGCTTATATGTGAGGGACTGTTTTAGACAATGGGATATAGCCATAAACTAAATAGATGAACATTTGTGCTGTCTTGGAGTGTGTATTTATTTAGGGAGAAGAGATAATACTCCATAACAAAAAACTCTGTTAGTGCCCTCACCATAGCCCTTCAACACTGATATTCTCAAGACTGTCCACCCAACTTCCAACTACTTGAATCTTTTTTTCTTCTCCTCTGTTTCTCTCTTGTGCCCCACCAAGAGCAGCCCTTAAACACTAACATGTAGGATTTGGTGGTTTAAAATAAGTGCCTCACTTTATACTTCTTACATATATGTTTTATATTATCTCTCAGAGTCTCCAGGAGGATTAAATCCATTTGCCCCAGTGACACCTTGCTTGGTAATGTATCCTTTACTGGCTTTTCTCCTTTTCCTGTCCCTTTTTCCTAGTCTACCTGCTTCTTCATCACTAATCCCACCCCCAAATCTATAGATTCCTTGACTCATCTTCTGCCTCAACTAAATGAATAAACTTACTGAGTAATTAATTTGGTGTTTTGAAGGTGATAAATGCTATGGGAGAAAAAAAATGGCCTACTTGTGATCTCTCTCTGTGTCAAATAAATAAATAAAATCTTAAAAAAAAAAGAAAAAACAAAAACAAAAACAATAGCCTGTAATGTCCTAAAGCCTTAGGAAAGAAAGTACATCAAGGAGGAAGAAACGACCAACTGTGAAAAATATTGCCAATGGGTCAAGTAAGATGAGATCTTGATACTTATCCTTGGATTTTACAACATGGAGAGACTGGTGAACTTGACAGAAGCAGAAGCATTGTGTGTGTGTATATGTGTGTGTGTGTGTGTGTGTGTGTGTGTGTGTGTATAGAATAAGGAAAAAATTCTCTCTAGAGTGAAGCTAGAAGAGGATCAAAGACAGTTGTTAGAAAATATAAACTAGTCTTCTGAAGGTTCTTTGTGAAAAAGATTTCTTAAAAATGAGGTGGTAGATAGGAAGAGGTGTCAAAAGAAAGATTTTTTTTTTCTCTCTTGAGATGTAGGGAAAACATATTTGTAGGCTGCGAGGAATGAACCAGCAGAGAGCAAAATAGTGGTAATATAGAAAGAGAGGAGAGAAATGTCAGCACAATGTTCTAGATGAGGCAGTGGGGGTGGGTTCTAGCATCCACATGACCAAGGATATTCTTCAGTGTTATATACAGTAAGGCAGACATGTGAGTTCAGACGTTGAAAGGTGAGTGAATGTGGTGAAAGGAGTCTACAGAAGCTCTCTTCTGAATGCTTCATGTTTCCTGGTGAAGTTAGAAACCAAGTCATCAGTGAATGGGAAGCTGAGAAAGGAGATATTGGAGGTTAAAAAAGGAAAAGGGGGGAAACACCTGGATTCCTGATGCATAGCATGATTGAAAGGCAGGATTAAGAGCCAACTCTGGATTTGTGGCCATACCTTAAGGAGCGAGCCTTTAATAATATTCAAGGTTTTTCTCTGTGTTATTCAGCTGCACAGGTAAAGTATGAAAAAGAAAGACTGATTTAACCAAAATTTTAGTTTTGCCAAGAAATCATGAAAGGAGCGATAGGCAAGGGAGATAGTGATACCAGGGAATAAATATAATAAATGGCAACAGAATTTCAAGTACTGAAGGAGGGTAAAAAGAGTACTCACCAAAGGGGTGAGTGGAAAAATTAGTGACACTGACCATATCATTAGAGTAGAGAAGCTAAAGTAACTGAGAGTTGGGAGTGCTGGAGGCTAAACTACTTGTATATTAAATTCACAGTAAATGATGACAATGGTACTCCCAGAAATTAAGGTATGACATGGGACTCAGGAGAGCATTAGCTGATATACTTTTGTGATCTAGGAGCTTCTAGTGAAAGGGAAACAAACGGTTGTAAAAGTGAAAATAAGGAAATACCTCACCCTGGGGGCCCAGTGGTTGGAGGGAAAGTGAATACTCCTTGGGTGGTGGGCAGGGAAAGCAGTGTCCTTAGTCTAGAGGAGTTGTCTTGTAGATCAAGAAGGTGAGCTGAACATTCCAAGGAGAGTTTGAGGGGTTTTGTAAATGATGCATTATGGATGAAGGAAGGCAAAAGTGAAGGATTTGGGAAAGGATTTGATATACAGAATAAAGTGCGTAGTAAGTGAGATTCTATAGAGAGAGAAAGTCAACTGAAAGAAGAAGCCATACAAGAACAGAATGTGGAAAACACTATAAGTAAGTAATAAGCTAGGGAAAAGAGACAATGATAGGAAAAGAATGACTGGAAAGATAGAAAATATCACAGAGTGTCACTACAGGTAAGGTAAGAGAGCATAACATTCTTCATGTGATTGCTCATTTCTTACTATGATACAACTGTATTTTCTGACATCTTCCATCTCTCCTCTTCGCTCTTCACATTAACGTGTTACAAAAGATGAAGCACCTGTTACCTCTTTACAGGTTATGTATGAAGGCTTAGCTTCCTTTAAAAGGACATTTAATGCACTATGATCCTTAGTATACATGCTACAAACTTTTTGTCACTCTACAGAGGAATGTGCTAGCTTTCCTCCAATTAGCTGCCTCAGGTTGCTCTGTATTCTTGCCAGTGCTCTGTCTAAACCAGAGACAAAACAGAGGAACTCTATGTCTCCCCATGACAGCAGAAAAAAAGGCTAAGGAAACCCAGGGTTTAGTCCCTTAATATTACCAAAGAGTTCCTGTAGATCAAGGGTAAGGTCACCTCTACTCCCCACCCTGCATTTTAGTCATGGCCTAGGCAACAAGTACTGATATTATGCACACATAGTAACAAATAATAGAATTTGTATCCTTTAACAGAACCCAGAGATACAAGCTTCAAATAAAATTTCCTTATTGTCTAATATTTTCCTTGCTTTGGTCATCTGATAAATTTAAGGCAATGAATAAATGTTCTTTCTTTTAAAAATCTTGCATACAGGTATTTATCATTTAGTTTACCACCTTACTTAAAAATGAGAGAATTTAACAAATTTATTAAAATGTAATCAGTTTGGGTTTGATTATTGTGCATTTATCCAGTCCTTTTATAGTTAGACTTTTCTCAAATAAGAATGCTCCTGAAGAAATTACTGATACTCATATATTTTGTTCAGTGAAATTTAGTCTAGCAAATAGAAATCAAAAGGATGACACAATGTTTATGATACAGATAAAGTTAGGGCTGGTTTGTGTAAATATTTTGCCTTAAATGCTGTTATTTTGAAGATATTCTCTGCACATTTTCCAGCCAGTAACCAAATTCTTGTGTGTTTTTTAAGATATCTATTAATTAATTAACACTTCCCATTTTTGTAGGGTTTGAAACCCTGGGCAAACTCCCCAAATCTCTGCAATTTGTTGCAGAATTAAGAATGAGGAAGAACTAGGATATAAACAGTATGATTCTTGACCATTTTCAAGTGTAAGTCACAACTGGCTAAAAAAAAGCAGCAAAAATGATCTTCAAATCTAACTATCTTGAAATTGAACTAACTCATTTTAAACCTTAATGACCATATGATTCGAACTTATTAAAACATATGTTTAGTGAAAAAAAAACTGAAGAAAGAAAATAAGCTTTAAATCTAATCAGGAATGTGACTTCATGGACTAATTTCCAGAATTTTATTCTTGACAAAACTGAAATAGCATCTGTAATTTACTATCTCATTTATACGCCAAAGACAAACGTTTTCACTTCTCAACTCCATGCTGCTAAACTACAGAGTTCTTTGAAGAGTGACTTGCAGTGTCAAACATGACTTCATGAAATCCTCCCTCTCAGTTCTGAGACAACACTGACACCATGTCTTTATTGAGAAAAATATCTGACTTGTTTCTACTCAGCAGTTTCTTAGTGGTCAGCTTGTTTTCTCTGCTCAGGTTTTCTGACTCCAGAGATTTAAGTGAGACTTCCTGGTCAGGATCTCCTTTTATCTCAACTGAAGCAAAAGCACCAAAGGAGGAAGTAAAGCAATTTGCAGTGACTTGATTTTAGTAAACTCACATTTGCTCCTGGTGATCAGTGAGTGGGTTCTTAACTAAGTCTTTAGATCATCTGTCAGTCTATTATAATATTTAGGGGGCAGACACTATCAAGTATGCACTTTTGACATCATTTAGAAAATTGTATCTTGGTAGCCTTTCTGCCATGTTTGAATACCTTTCCCATCTATCCATCTATTGTGACACCCTTGAAAGCTGACTTAGTTTTAGTTTATCATACAACCCAGGATATAATTTATCTAGATATAGAAGTTTCCTTTGCTGGATCAATCACTTCCTTTAACTCTATTTCCCCAACTTCATCAATGCTGTCTGCAAAAAAGACTCAAGACTGCATGATACACGTCTTCTATACACAGTAGTAACTCGCCATTAAGTTGGCTTTCAAATGCTGCATTCTGGACATGATCCTTCAAACAATTTGCTATCAGAAATAAGTGACTGATTTATAGTTACAGATACTTTAAGAAGTGATTGATGAAAATTCACTGAGTATGTTAAGGGTCATTTTATTACCCTCATCATTCATTTAGACATCTTGAAGTAAAATCTGTTAGTCCTATTTTTAAATTTTCTTTTCTTTTCTTTCACATGCGCCACTACATATTTCTCAGTAGGATTAATTTGCCTATTACCATTTGTAGTTTATACATTTCATGTGGTATTATAATGTATCAATCTATTAATATATATAATTAAAAAATTGCAACACTTGAAAACAAATGAAAAATAATCTGTTCTTTATTATTACTCATGTATAAATATTAGAATGAGAGAATGACAATTTATAAATGTTTATACTGGAATCTTATGAATATAGAGTTATTACAAGCACAAAATAAGAAACAGAATGATCATTTCCTGATATATTGGGATAAATTACCATTTGGCTCCTAATCAATGAGTTTGGAGATGAACTACAGACAATTGCATGATTTGACTCATATAGTTTTTATAGTGCTTTTGAGATGGCGTAAATTTAAAAAAAAAAAAAAAGATTTTGACCATAAGTACAGAGTGATTCAAAGTTTTGGGGTTTGCATGATATTGTACATATAACTTATCTGTAGAATTTATGTGAAAAGTCCAAAAGAGAAAGAAAACCTGAATTCTTCATTCATACATCTATTTTTCATCTCAATTATTAAGAGGTAACCGACTCGGAGCACCTGGGTGGCTCAGTCGTTAAGTGTCTGCCTTCTGCTCAGGTCATTATCCCAGGGTCCTGGGATGGAGTCCCACATTTGTCTCTCTGCTCTACAGGAAGCCTCCTTCTCCCTCTCCCACTCCCCCTGCTTGTGTTCCCTCTCTGGCTGTCTCTCTCTCTTTCTCTTTCTCTCTCTCTCTCTCTCTCTCTCTGTCAAATAAATAAAATTTTAAAATCCCTGGTTTAATGATCCCAGCTTTAGAATGTGGTAATTTGTCTCTGAATTAAGGGTTCAGCACTTTGTCTTGCCGCTCAAGATTTCTAAGAAACTTAAGTGCTCACTGTGTCCAATATAGATACTATTCATAAGAGAATTATTAAGAGGTAACTATGACAATAAACAGTTTAAATATTTTTAAATAAATAACTTTTGTAATAATTCCACAAATATAAATACTGAATATTCAGGTGATGATTTAAATTAAATGAAATGTTTGTTCTAGCTGCAATGATTTATGAAAATAAAGCACTTAGTTTTATCCCCTATTCTTTAACATTTTATTTCTTATATTTAAGGAAAGTCAGATTTAGAGTAACCCTAGGTTTGGAGATTCTGAACTTCTCTCTGTCACTGCAAAATTTTGCCACTTTCATATAGTGGGTGTCTGGAGGCAGAATGACACTCTTTCTTTTCTCTTCCATTTTTTTGGCCAAATAATGCCAGAGAATGTCTCTAAATTCTGAATTTTTGCCTGATTTAAACTTTTTCAGAAAATATGGCAATTTATTTCAGCATGAAATTTTTCATCAAATAGCTAGTTGTTTATTCTATTCTAACATAATATACATTTATAATAATGTACTATAGATACTAATATATTAAATATCTGACTAATGTAACTTAGACTTTGCTTTATAAAAATAAATTAAGAAACCTAATAATTTTTTTATCAGAGTTTTCCTTTTTCTATTTTTTTGAAGATTTTATTTATTTATTTGACAGAGAGAGAGATTACAAGTAGGCAGAGAGGCAGGCAGAGAGAGAGGAGGAAGCAGGCTCCCTGCCGAGCAGAGAGCCCAATGCAGGGCTCGATCCCAGGACCCTGAGATCCATCATGACCTGAGCCAAAGGCAGAGGCTTAACCCACTGAGCCATCCAGGTGCCCCCTTTCTTTTTTTTTTTTAAAGTCTTATTTATTTAAGTAATCTCTACACCCAACCTGGGGCTCAAACTCACAACTCCAAGATGAAGAGTCAGATGCTCTTCTGACTGATCCAGCCAGGTGTCCTTAGAGTTTTCATTTTTTTCAATAGGAAAGTAAAAAATGCCAGGACAGGTTATGGCAGTTGGGAGGAAATTACAGGAATATATGGAAAGTGTACAGAGGAAACACTGATTGTCTCTTTTTTATTCTTGAGATGAGAGCACTGGGGTGAAGACAGTAAGGAGAAAACACCCCTGAGAGGGTAGTTCTGTGGCACTTAAAAAGTAGAATGACTAAATAGTATTAAGAAAGCTGTCTAGGGGGAGAAAAAAGACAATGTTTCTGTTGTGTAAAATCCTAAGCTTCAGTAACTCTACTAGTACAAAATACAACAGACATTTTCCTATTCTTAGAAAGGTATGGCTAGCTAAGAATGAATCATGAAAATTTAATAGAACATGATATTGCATAGAGAAAGCATAACTAAATGTTAAAACTGCATTACTTTTTGTTTTAAATTATGGGACAAATGATCCTCATTTGCTAATACTCTTTACTTCCAAATAAGCAACTTAATTAATGTCAAATGTGGCTTTGAAAGTAGAAAAAAAAATATTATAAAGGGTGGTGGGCACCTGGGTGGCTCAGTTGGTTAAGCAACTGCCTTTGGCTCAGGTCATGATCCTGGAGTCCCGGGATCGAGTCCCACATCAGGCTCCTTGCTCAGCAGGGAGTCTGTTTCTCTTGCTGCCCTCTCTCCTCTCATGCTCTCTCTCTCTCTCCCTCAAATAAATAAGTAAAATATTTTTAAAAAGGGGGGGGTGGGGACTAAGGAGGGCACTTCTGGGTGTGGTGCATAAACAATGAATCTTAGAACAATGAAAAAGTAAAATAAAATTTTTTAAAAAGGCAAATATTTTCAAGTACTAACAAAGGCATATTATGTTTAAGGCATCACGCTAGATACCACACTGAGGAATTCAAAAGAAATAATAGACATGGTCCTTGAACTCAAGAATCTTTGAACTCATGAAAATTTTTATGGGAAAAAATTCTATAGACTTTATCCTACATCCAGCAGTCACATATACAGTGGACAAGGAGTATAGATGGGGTTATTACTGACTACTTTTGAATAAAGGGTATATGGACAAAACAAAGATTTAGAGACTAATATGGAGGTTGACATAGTGGGATTAAATGTTTAAAACACTGGATGCATGAAATCAGATTTGGGGGTACCAGATTGTTTTATGTATGACACTGAAAGGGTAGGAAGTACAAATTTCAGCTTGTGTACAATTTTTGTCAAGATGCCAAAAAGGTCTTAAGGCAGGGATTAATGCTTTACTTAACTTGGAGGGTTTAGACATCCAATTCTTCCTTTGAGTAAACAGTTCTCCTGGGTTACTCTGAAAGAGCCTGTGGGGATAAGGGGTAAGAATGGCCTGTCCTGTGGAATAGATGTGCTCAGCCAAGCATGTGGGTGAGTGAGCTGTTCCTTAAGTTAGAGTCCACAGTGCATGTAGAGGAACAGGCCTAGCTAGGACACTCTAAGCATTTAAATACACAGGAGTGGCTTAAACTCATTCCAGTGGCCAACACCACCCTTTGCCAGGCTCTGTGGTCCTCCTAGGTGTCAAGTAACAGTTTAGTCCTACTTAAGGGTGTGTTTCCTAAAGTGGCACCTAATCTGTCTTTCCACTGACTTTCCCCCTCAGAAGCATACACAAGGACCCATGGATTGTATAGGTAATATCCAATTCTGCTTCCTTCAAGTATCACTGACAGCACCTTAAGATATTACACTTCAGTGACATGACTATCCTACGCTGAAAGTTTGGCTTAAAGAGAGCCAATGTGTGATATCATGTGACCTCCGTGTCAACTGAAAATGGAAAACGTAATCCTTCCATACTGCTTTACTGCCTTAAAGAAGGCTAAGGAAAAGACAGATATTTTGGATCTTTAACAAACTTCAAATTGCCTCCCTCCACCCTCCTGGATGTGCATGCCAAGTTGACATAGATGAGTAATATTTTAAAGATGAAAATATTTTTACTAAAGTTTTTCTTATTTTGTGTATATACACATACACACACATACATACACACTATTTTGTAGTATTATTTAATAGAAGGCATTAAAACATATTATTAAGAAATGATTTGGAGACACTGTTAATGAATTAAAATTAAGTGACAAATGTTTGAATAAATATTTTCATTTTTTAGAAATAATTTCTCTTTATTCAATTTGGCTACAAGTTGTGTTTTCCTTGAAAAATATCTCACAGTATAACACAGATCTCCTGTATAATTGTATAGTGAATTAGAACACATACTATGAAATCACACAGACTTCTGTTCAAAAGCCAACATTTCCACCTATTTGCACAAATTATTTAATCTTTCTGAGTCCCAATTTTTTTACCTATAAAATGAAAATAATAATACAACCATTTTTTAAATTGCTTGAGTTAATTAATATAAACAAATTTGCATTATGTCTGGCACATGATAAGTAGTCAGTTGATCCTATCTGGCTGTACTTATCACATAGTCCCTGATACATATTATCAACATAATAGTTGGATAATTAAATACAATGAAGGATAAAAGAGAAAGGAAAGGGAGGGAAGGTAAGGAAAAAGAATTAACAGAATCAAAGACAATCATAGCTTCATACAATATATTACTAAGTATTATATGATCTATTTATATGTTTTTCTTCCTAAAAGGAGAAGGTAATATCTTTTCATATCTGTATTAGCCAGAATTCCTAACACAGTATCATGATAAAATGAAAAGAAAGGAAAAAAGAAAAAAAGAAAAGAAAAAGATCCACAAATACCTTGAAATGTACTGAACAAAATGCATGGTATATATTTATTTGTAAGCTGATTTAATGTCAATTACCAAAATAGACTGTAAGCCTTTTTCTTAACCACTATCTCCTTATCATCTAGTAGACTAGTTGGTACAATAAATGGTTATATTGGGGTCCAGGGAAGAAATCCCCAAAGGCACCTACATCCCAGTGGTCTGACCCATAAGTCCTACCTCCTAAATGAACATGAAGGAAATAAATCAGAAAGCATTACCATGAAAAAGATCATCAATATTTTAGTAACATTGTAGATGTCATTTTGCTTACCTTGTACTACATGGTATTTGTAAGAAGTTGAGAATATAGTAACTACTTAAAAATTAGAATATTAATGTCATTTTAAATTAGGCTATTATGGATTTAAAATATCCTTGAGAATATCTTTCCAATCACAACGTATTACTGGTTATTCTCATCATATGCCATGATAGTCTTTGTTCTGGGGACTCAAAAACCTTCCAGACAGCCTTGCTCTGTCTCTAAGAGGCCAGAGAGCCATCCAAGGTAAGTTTCTTATAAGAGTCAGGGCTGATCATGCAGGATATTGCCTGGCCACAGAACTCGCAGAATTGCCTGTGAGGTTACCCAAACAAGCACTTTTCACCCACAGTGAGAAATTATAAGATGTGGCCATCCCATGTAGAGAGAGCTTCTTGCTGTTTCTGCTGTCATCTTGATTTTTCTTTTTTGGGTGTGTAGCAAAGAAAATGGATCCCATGGGACAACTCTCACACTTGTTACCCTCCATTTCCTCAATCTAACTGAGTGTAAGTAATGGAACCGCGTTTTAATGGCCCACTATCCCAAACGCCCTCCTAACCCTTTGGCAGAGCTGCTTTGTAGCTGACCAATATGACAGGCGGGACTAACAAAGCCTTAGGCCAGCAATATTCTCATCTTTAATCCATCATAGACATCAAAAAATAATGAGATTTCTTGGAACGGTACCAGTAGTGAGCTCATATGACACGGAGATGATAAATTTACTCAACCACTTACAAAGAAGTAGCCAGCACACCAAAAGACCAAGGTAATCTCACAACGCAGAGTGATGCTGTATGAAAAACATGGACAATTTACCACATTTTCTAGATAGCATTTGGTTTCAGAACCTAGCCCATTTCTAATTTTAATATTGCTTCTAAATCATTCTTTTATTTCTTAGAGTCTTGCATGAAAGTATAATTCTGCTGTTTTTCTCCTAGGGATGCTAATGAGAGAGATATTGAAGTCTGTGTGCATCATGCTATATCACTGCTGTAACATTCTGATAAAATGGCACATTTAAACAAAGAGGTTTTATTTTAGAAAAAGAAATATAAAAGCAGAACTTAAGTTTTTTAAAGACTTAAGTTAAACTGGTCTAACCTGAAGGACCTGAGGAGATTTGAAATGGCCCCAAGCACTGGTCCTTTAGTGGTAGTTTTTAGTGGAGGCATTGCTCACGGAGAAGCCTTGCTCACCGTAGACCCATGTGGAGAAATGTATTTCTTTTATCAGTTTACAATTTTGATGTGGGAAAAAAATTGCATATGAAAATGTATATTTTAATACTTCTTACAAGGCTCAACAGCTATTGCTTTTGTACTATGCATCACTATGCAAAGGATGTAAGTTTCCAATACCACGGTAAAGTCAAAGTTACTTAGTAACTGTCTCTTAACAGTCAAGTGGAAATAAACTGTCACCAAACAGTTCAAACTCTGCAGTGGGTATTATGATTAGAATATCTCTTTTTAAAAAATATTTCATTTATTTATTTGACAGAGATCACAAGTAGGCAGAGAGGCAGGCAGGTGGGGGGGGGCAGGCTCCCCGCCGAGCAGAGAGCCTATGAGGGGCTTGATCCCAGGACCCTGAGATCCTGACCTGAGCCAAAGGCAGAGGCTTAACCCACTGAGCCACCCAGGTGCCCCTATGATTAGAATATCTTAATCCTATCTTTTTTCAAATCTACTTTCTGGCCTACAAAAACATCTTCATCTGCATGATACCAGAACACCACCGCAAAATCAACTCACCAGAGTATCCACTACTTTGGCTGCAACCATGCAGAGGGAGTTCAAGGGGCTCCCCTAGAACTGCCACTGCAGTTGCCTCTTAGACTCCCGTGAGGCTAGAGCTGCTGTCTGAATTTCCACTAGACAGGATCTCTTACTTGGCTCCTGCTTTATTGCCTGAAAAGATGCCAACATCTGAGAGAAAAGAAATGCCTCTCATGCCTTATTAGGTGATATGGATAAGTTGATTAAATACTTACTACTCAAAGCATAGACTGCAACAAGCAGTATCAGCATCATCTAAGAGCTTATTATAAACACAGAATCTCAAGTCCCATCCCGGACCTCATAATTCAGAATCGGTGGTTTAACAAAATATCCAGGTGATGTATAACCACATTAGAATTTTAGAAACACTGGATTAGACAGTTGGGATTGAAGGAGAGTAGTACAAATAATATAAAGGTACTGGTGCTGAAGAAAAAGATAAAAGGAATACAAGTCTAAAATGAAACTTGGCACATCTCACACTGTTTCTTTGGGTTTTAGTTTAGTACATCATAGATGATGAAGTATATTTATGGTAGCTCAACTCTAATTATATTAAGAAAGTGTTAATTCATAAGAAGATGGGGTGGTTTTCTTTGTTTTGTTTTGTTTTTGATTTTCAACTAATGTTCAAGGATGGAATTTATAGAAATATTTACCCAATAGGTGAGGAAAAAGAAAATTGTTCATATTTAAAGAGGAGAATTAATCCTTTAAAGCAACTACATGACTCCAGAGACAATTAAAATTCTACTTGAGGGCTTTCTTAGTGCTCTTTAAAGAAGACCAAGTTAAGTATCTTTTTAAAGATTCATTTGTTTTTTAGAGAGAGAAACAGAGTGTGAGATGGGGAGGAGAGGGACAGAGGGAGGAGAGAGATAATTTGCTGGGTGAGGAGTCTGAGATGGGGCTTGATCTCACGACCTGAGATCATGACCTGAGCTGAAATCAAGAGTCAGACACTTAACCAACTGAGCCACTCTGGTGCCCCAAGTTCAGTATTTTTTTAACTAACATCCCAGGATGATTGGTAGAAGGAAAGTACTGGAGAAACACCAAGTGTGTGTGTGTGTGTGTGTGTGTGTGTGTTCACATTTGAGATCTAAACACATAGAAAGTAAAGATTAATAAATCATACATGTCCACCTCTGATCAAGAGTTTGACTCAATAACCAGCATTATTTAGTGTAAACCATTTTGTGCTATAAGCCAAATATAGTTCTTACTTAATCAGGATGAACTCTTACATAAGCAGAGCCTAGAGCCCTGACCCTTGGGCACATTGTTTCTGAGAATCTACGCTGTGTACAGGATAGGTCAAAGCTGGCCAATGAGTTTCAGAATGAGATGCCAAAAATAAAATCTACAAAGCCAGATACCCAATTAGACCATAAAAACCCATATCACAGTGAATGTCTGAGCAGGGAAAGAAATATAATGCACAAAGAGGGTAGAAATGAGAGTCATCTCAACAGAACAAATATATTCAGAATGAAGGTAGAGACAATATAAGTTGGGTCTCTGAAGTGCTGAGGTGCAGGAACTAGACTTTTCCTGTCTGTTATATTAACAGGGGGTGTTATATTAAAGGAACAGATCATTAAGATAGCTTGAGATCACTGGTGCACCAAGTTGTAAAAAATTGTGGGGGGAAAGAATCGGTGGTCTTCATAATCCAAATGGAAGCCAGCGGCCATCCTCCAACTTCAGCAGAGGCACTAGTACATCTTCATGGGAAGCTTGATGGAAAAGGTTTCCTGTTAGAAATTCTTACTTAGGTTCCTGTTTGTGACACTGTACTAGCTTTTGGTCTATCAAGGAATGTCCTAATGATCTCTCTAGACCGTGAATACTTTGCTCAGATAGCTGTTATTCACAGAGAAATGTGGACAAGAACCAGGTAGGAAGCAGAACTATTATCTATGAGGTTGCCTTTAATCAAGACTCAGTAAAGGATTGCATGTTAATTCTGTGGTGGAGAGGTCAATGGTTTAATGCTCTTATGACTAGAAATTATGTAAACTCAAGTCTCTTTGAGTTCCTGAATAATATGATTTTATTTACCTATTAGCAGTGAGATAGGATAAGAAAATGGCAGATAATGGACAAATACCACAATCTTTAAAGAACCTGAAAACTCTAAAATTAGTTCCAAAGAGGACATTAGTTGGGTTATTCTGGAAGGTAAAAATCCTATCTATGTGAGGAAGATAACACTAAGTAGTGTTGTGTAGAGCACAGTTAGGGTTAGAAAGAGGATGCAGGGGGCACCTGGGTGGCTCAGTGGGTTAAGCTGCTGCCTTCGGCTCAGGTCATGATCTCAGGGTCCTGGGATCGAGTCCCACATCGGGCTCTCTGCTTGGCAGGGAGCCTGCTCCACCCCCCCCACCGCCTGCCTCTCTGCCTACTTGTGATCTATCTGTCAAATTAAAAAAAAAAAAAAAGAAAGAGGATGCAGAATACAGTCCTGCACTGTTTTCATCCTACGGTTTAGAGGATGGTTTTATTTCATGGCTTAAAATTCAGCATAGTTTAGGATTCAGCAGGTTTCTTAGTTGGGTATGTGTTGCCACCATGGATTCAACACACACAGGGAAATTAGCCATCTTGCCAAATTGGAACCAAAGCTTCCCCACTGAGTATATTATTCTCTCCATGGAATCAACAGGTGGTTAGCTTGGGCAGGCAGCAACAGAGCTTCATTCTGTTTCCATATTAGTGATGGGAGGTCTAATGGCAGAGTGTCAAAAAGAATAGAGAAGTTATTTCTAGAGTGCTTCTGATGCTCACAGGGAGGTCTCTCAATTCAGAAGGTCTGGAAGACTCAGGCATTAGCCAGCTGTGCCTGCAGAACTTCTCTGAAGCCTTTCTGGACTGGGCCTACACAACTGAGTCATTTCCTCTTTGTGTCCTGAAATTAGGGCCAAAATTCCACAGGATAATAGGTCACTGATTCTGCCCTTGCCAGAATTCTCCCATCGCACTGGTGGGCACCCTTCAGTGGTAAAGTTGAAAGATGTTGCTTAGTACTGCTTGGAGATAAAGTATTTTTTTTTAAGATTTTATTTATTTATTTGACATAGAGAGAGAGATCACAAGCAGGCAGAGAGGCAGGCAGGGGGCGGGGCAGGCTCCCCGCCGAGCAGAGAGCCTGATGCGGGACTCGATCCCAGGATCCTGGGATCATGACCTGAGCTGAAATCAGAGGCTTAACCCACTGAGCCACTCAGGCACCCTGAGATAAAGTATTTTTAATCAGCATATAGTCTGGCAAAATAAGTATATGGCCTAGTTACCTGGCTTCTGTGCAAAGCATGAGGCCAGGAAGATGCCACATACGTTTATTTGGAAGTTGCCCTTGTTAAGGATCAACAGTCATGGTGCTCTCTGTGATGGACCCAAGTTCAGAGAACCATTTGTAGTTTCAACATTGAGACACAGACTGTCTGTAGCTGTAGGTGATCACAGCACAGCAATGAAGACTCTTATATTTGAAATATTGGGCACATCCTTATCATCTGGGACAGAATGCTTATAATTATGATAATAACAATCAGACAGTGTTTGTAATAGCCACTGACTTGCTCTTCTCTGAACTGTAGGGGATTGATCCTGCAAATTACTTTTCCTAGCTTCTTTGTCCATTGGCTTCTCGCTAAGTTTGGTGGGAGAAGCATTGGTGGGAGAATGGAAGATGGGAAAGAGAAACCTGAGTATTTCTATTTTTTTTTCTGCTTCCTGCAGTATTTTAACAGCAGCTTTGTCTCCTCCAAAACCCCCAACCCCTCAAATACATTTTGATATCTCACTGCATGGTCCTAGTTTTTGAGTTTCAGTAACATCTTTTCCAAGTCTTTGCAGTCCTAGCAAATCTGGCAGCTTCCTGCTTTTGCTGGTCTCTGTTGCTTCTTTGGATTTTCAGCCCTCTGAAAGCTCTGTAACTAATTATCCATTTAAAATTCTACTTTCTCTATTTAATCTCTTGACTTTTTTTTTTTTTTTTGATACAACTGACTGTCTAAGTGTCTTTAGTAAGATGGAGTGTAGAGCATGGAATATGAGTTGGGGTTGCATGAGCACAGGCTTGCTTCAGTAAGCAGGCTGGACTGGAATCAGGAGATAAGTGAACCACAGATTCTAGGGACAAAGCTGAAGCCAAGCATCACAATCAGTTAGATAAGAATGTTGATATGCAAAGTGTTAGGTAGAAAGAAGGAAAGTAGTATAACTAAATAACCTATCTGAGTGGGATCATAATAACAATAAAAGAGTATTTCAATGTTGAGAAAAAAAATTAGAAATTCATGTAAACATTTATTGAACATTCTAAAATTGGCACAATGGAGGGGTTATATTGCTTCATTCATAGCAAAATCTCCCTTTGCTCTTCTCTCTACTCAAAGTCTCACTCAAAATAGCTATCCTTCTACAAATTTATTCTCTCTCTCTCTTACTTCCTTCTGGTTCAAACTCTGCTACCTTTCTTGCATTTTCCTTCTCTTGTGTTTGCATTATTGGTTCTCTTCTTCCAGAAGAAGGCTTTCCTTATGTAAATCAATTCAAGAGGATGCATAATGACTTATAAATTTATTACATTTTCTACTGTCTCCCTCAAACCAGGTAACATAATCAAATGAAACTGAAGATGTTGTTCAGAATAAGCTGGCAGAAAGGAAAGTGGAAAGATAAGCCCAGACATACTACTCTCATCAGGGCTGGAAATGACCTATTATGTAATAACTTTGCCTTGTCCCTGCAAAGGGAGAACTCTGCTAATGATGCTGAGCTGATCCAGATAGTCAGAATCCAAAACTAGACATGGGAAGCAGCAATTTAAAATTCAGAACCTGCCCATGCCGAGGGATAATTTATGAACTGGGTAAGTTTCCAAACCTTCTCATAAAGAAAACACACTCACGGATGTTTGTTGAATGATGTATAATATCAGAAATGTAGAACAGTATCCTCACAAGAGTTTTAGAAATAATGACTACTAAATATAAACAGTTACTATGGTGGAATTCATTAAAAATTCCAATTTGGAGTATGGGAAACATACCTTCCAGGCAATGAGAGTTGAAATCTCCTTTTCTCATTTTCCCATTTCAGTGTAATGGGCAAACTCCCTCCTACTAATTAATAACAATATTTCCTAGGGATAGAATTATAACAAGGTATTCTGAAAAACAGGCTATAGCTCCAAAGGAATGAGAACAGATATTGCCAGGGGGAATGTTCCTTACCAAGAAACAAACCTTAAATCCCCTCTTTTCTTCTTAATTTGGATCCAGAGAGTGGCTTACCAGCTTGAACTTATTGTTCATGATCAGATGTTATTTATTCTTAATATCTGCAGACTATTTTTATATTCTTTCCTATCTTATCCTAGCTTTAAAACAAAGTCATAAGATGAACCATGCAAGACTGTGGACTCTGAAAAACAATCTGAGGGTTATGGAGGGGCGGGGTTCGGAGGTTGGGTGAACCTGGTGGTGGGTATTATGGAGGGCATGTATTGCATGGAGCACTGGGTGTGGTGCATAAACAATGAATTCTGGAACACTGAAAAAATAAATTAAAAAAATAAATAAAAACTTAAAAACAAACAAACAAACAAAAAAACCAAAGTCATAGTTCTTGAACGGTACTAAGTAAGTGGGTTATTGGTAGCAATAAGATGAAGAAGATATCACAAGTGTATATACATGTGTACATATATATATACATATGCATATACATGTGTACATATATATACATATGTACACATGTATATACACTTATATACTTGAGAACATTTTGGATGTTCTCAAATATTTTTAAATTTTTAAATATTTTTAAAGTATCAGTTAAAAATAATGTGGGATGTACAGATAGTATCATACTTAATAGTAAAAAAAAACTAGATGCTTTCCACCTAAGATCGAAACAAGGCAAAGATGTTCTCTCTCATCACTCCTATTCAGCATTATACTGGAAGTCTTATCTAATGTAATGAGGCAGGAAAAAGAAAGGAAAAAATATAGCCATCTTTGTTCAAAAAGGGCATGATTGTTATGTAGAAAATACCAAAAAAATGAACAAAAAATTCTCAGAATAATAGACAAGTATAATAAGGCCACAGTATACAAGTTAATATACAATTTGTTGTTTTTCTATATACCAGCAAAAAGCATAACAATGTCATTAAAAAAAAACAAAAAATGAAATATATAAGCACAAGTCTAATAAAATATGCATAGGATCTATATGCTAAAAACCACAGAATGCTGTGAAAATAAAAGGAAAACTAAACAAAATGGCATGCTACTCTACATTCATGGACTGAAGGACAGTATTATAAAAATGGTCATTCTTCCCAATCTGATTTAGATTCAACACAACCATAATTAAAATCCTAGCAAGCTATTTTGGAGATACTGGTAAACTGATTTATAAGTTTACATGGAAAGTTGAAAGACCTAGAATAGTCAGTACAATATTGAAGGAAAAAATTGAGAGTTTAAAATTTCAAAATTAATAATATACCTATAGTAATCAAAACAGTATAGTATTGGTGAAACACTTCACAAAAGATAAATGGGCAAAATAAAATTTTAAAAAACTAGGAATAAACCCACACAAATATAGCTAATGAATCCTTCATAAAAGAGCAAAGGCAATTCAATGGAGAAAAATGATCATTTTATTAAGGATGATAGAACAGCTGGACATCCACATGCAAAAAAAAAATCTGAACATAAACCTTACACTTTTGAAAAAAATTAATTCAAAATAGATCATAGACCTAAAGTATTAAACTTCCAGAAGAAAATGTAGGGAAAAATATAGGTGATCTTGGGCTTGATGTTGAGTTTTTAGGTTGAACATCAAAAGCATAATTTACAGAAGAAAAAACTGGTAAGTTAGACCAAATTAAAATTTTTTAAATTTTGTTTTGTGAAAGATGATGTTAAGAGAAAAGACAACATACATGCAAAAAATATTTGGAATAAAGTATTTTGAAAACAAATCTAATAAAAGATATATTTCCAATATATATAAAGAACTCTGGGAATACAACAGTAAAAAAAATCTCAATAAAAATAGACAGAAATATGAAGAGACAACTCACTAAAGAAGATATATTTGGAAAAGATGAATAAGCATATGAAAAGATGCTCAACATCATGTAGCATTAAATAGTTACAAATTAAAGCAATGATATACCACTATATGCCTCTTAGAATGCCTGAAATAAAATTAAGAAGATAAAATCAATTTCTGATGAGAATGAAGTGCCAGAGGACTCTCACTTATGGTTGTTCAGAGTTTGAAATAGTACAGCCACTTCAGATGTTTGTCAATTTCTTACAAAGATAAACGTAGTCTTAAACCATACACTATTGTGGTCCTAGGTATAATCCCAACTAACTCGAAAACTTATGTCCATGGCAGAAAGTGCAGGAGTTTACAGAAGTTTTATTCATAACTGCTCAAACTTCAAAGCAACCAAGATGGTCTTAAAAAGGTAAATATACACACAAACTATGATACATTCATACAATGGAATACTATTCAGTGATTAAAAAAAAGTGAGCTGCCAAATCATGAAAAGATATAAATGGAAATGGAAATGCATATTTCTAAGCAAAAGAAGCCATTCTAAGAAAGATAGATATTGTATAATCCAAATTGTATGACATTCTGGAAAAAGCATAATTATAGAAAATAAAATGATCACTGGTTATGAGGGGTTCAAGTGTAGCTGGAGAGAGCTGAATAGATGAAGCACAGGGGATTTTTTTAAGATGATGAAACTACTCTGTATGATAACTTAATGATAGATAAATGGCTTTTATGCATGTGTGAAAACCCATAGAACTTTACAGCACATGGAGAGAAACGGTTTGAAATTTTTAAACAATTTCAGAAGTCAGTGGGATATAGAGTGATAAAATAGACTAACTGTATTATAAATGTCTGAAACAACTTCATCTAAAGGAATTTTTTTTTGGGGGGGGGGGAGGTGCTGACCTAAGTAACTCTTTAACAAATCGAGTCTGTAAGAGTTAAAGCAAAAGAAACTGCATGTACATTGCACAACACACATGTACTATACTCCAGTACTTCAGTTTAGATAAAGTTGATTCCCATGCAGGCATGAGTTAACAATTCTAATAGTGTTTTATGTGTATCTGAATTAATAATTAGGTATATGAATGGCAGATTCTTGGGAGTTAGATTTCTCATTGTTAAAGTGAGAATTTTCAGACAAGTAAGGGAAGGAAGCTAGAATAATCCATTTAGTAAATGGCTTAGAGTGGGAGTTATCCATATGAATTCATATAATTTAAAAAGATACACATGATTACACACAGAAATATTTATAGATGTGTATATATGCACAGATTAGTCCTTGCTTTGCCATCTGAGAGTTCCTAGAACCAATGACACCCTAATGGCAATGAGCACACTTAATGCTGTATCTTGATTTCTATTTCTTTTCTCCAATGAAAGGCCCCACAGCCATTTTGAGAAAAAGCTCATTCTAGGACCTGGGTAGGAAATATACAAGGTAAGCTGAGAGCATCTTGTAGTGTAAGAAATTAAAGAAGTGATGGACATATGTCAAAGGACAAAGGAGTTAACTGAAAGTATTCCCAAAAGCCAAAGCTATAACAATTTAAGCAAAAAAAAATAAGTTGTATTGCATTGTAACCTAAAGTATAAAATAAATACCCATGGGTCTATATCGATATAAATAATTGATTAAATAAATAAATGAGGATGACAAGACACAAGTCTCATACAGAATAATCCCAAATCATTTATTTGGACACTTTGTCTTCAAGGATATGATAGGTTAGGTTAGGGTAAGTTGCATTATGCTTTCAAGAACATAACTCCTCACTGCTTAAGTGTGGACTGTGCATAATGGCGTCATTTCAAAGAGGATGATATGTAAAGAGGGGGAAAAAAAGAGTAGCCTCATTGCAATGAAACCTAAAAACACTATCCCAGCTAACTGATGGAAGTCAGCATTAACAGCATGTTCCCTTAACATGGTGTAATGAAAATGACACTACCCTGTGGTATTCCCCCCCCCAAACTCACAGCTTTAGTATAATCATGAGAAAAATATCATGAAAATCCAATAGATATTCTGCAAAATACCTGACAGTACTGGAAGCTCTCAAATTCATCAAAACCAAAGAAACTGTGTAACTGTCACAAACAAGACTAGCTAAAAGAGATATGATAACTAAATGTGAAATGATGGGGTGCCTGGGGGCTCGGTCAGTTGAGCGTCTGCCTTTGGCTGAGGTCAGGATCCCAGGGTCCTGGGACTGAGCTCTATGTCAGGCTTCCTGATCAGCAGGAGCCTTCTCTTCCCTCTCCTCCCTGCTTGTGCTCTATCTCTGTCACTATCTGTTTCTCTCTCTCAAATAAATAAATAAGAATTAAATCTTTAAAAAAAAAAAAGCTAAATGGTATCCTGTATTGGTTCTTGGAAAGAAAAAAAAATGTAAAGACTAAGAAAATGTGAATAAAGTATACTTTAATTAGTAAAAAGTTATCAATATTGGTTTATTAACTGTAATAGGACTATCATGCTAATGTAAAATGTTAAAAATGGAGAAATTTTGTGTGGGGTCTATGGGAGCTCTCTATGCTATATTAGCAATTTTCCTGTAAATCTAAATATGTTCTGAAAAATAAAGTTTATAGAAAAATCACATGGAAAAATGGATAAGATTATGGAATATGACTTAACTATAAGTCAGTAATTATTGAAGTCTCATAGAAATGCTTGGATTTATCACAGTATTCTATTTATTTATATACATTTGAAATTGTCTATAATAAGTTTTTTTAAAGTAGATTGGCAATAAAAAATCAAAGGGAAGGAACGCCTGGGTGGCTCAGTTGGTTAAGCGGCTGCCTTCGGCTCAGGTCATGATCCCAGCGACCTGGGTTCGAGTCCTACATCAGGCTCCTTGCTCGGCAGGGAGCCTGCTTCTCTCTCTGCCTCTGCCTGCCACTCTGTCTGCCTGTGCTCACTCTCTCTGACAAATAAATAAATAGAATCTTAAAAAAAAAATCAAAGGGAAAAAAAGTCATTCCTATTATTTATTAGTATCAATTAGATTTAGGGTGCCTGGGTAGCTCAGTTGGATAAGCATCCAACTCTTGATACTGGTTCAGGTCATGACCTCAGGGTCATGAGATTGAGCCTCATGTCAGGCTCTGTGCTCAGTGTGGAGTCTGCTTGTCTCTCTCCCTCTATTCCTACCCCCCCCACTCACTCATTCTCTTTCTTTCTCTAAAATAAATAAGCAAATAAATAAATAAAATTGTAAAAACAAAAAAGAAATAGATGCTACTATTTTCTCACCATATTCTTGAATGTCTCACTTAATCCTTTGACAATTATTTGGATCTTGGAACAGAACTTTAATTAGTATTACTATACCATAATTAGTTTGTTGTCCAGAGTGGGATACATCAGAGAATAAAAGGGGGTTCTCTTATGTAATTATGCTGGGATAATGGACTGAACGAGGAGTAATCCAAGGAAAATTAAGATACCCTTTTTTGATTTCCCCTTTTTGATTTTGCATGGCTTCCACCACTTCCTTCTTCCACCTCTATCTGAAGGAAAGACAGTTTACTTAGGAGGCAATAGTGAATTTCTATCTTAAAGCCCTGAAGTAAGATTTCCTACCATTACAGAAAAACTGATCTGTTCTTAGCTGTTTTCTTTTATTATCAAGAAAGACTTGGAAGTTTAATATAGAAATGGAAGTGAGAGACTCAGGATGAAGTGGTTAAGAAAGAGAATTTGTCAGGACATGCTTCTAATCTCAGACTCAAACACAAACCAATCCTAGCAACCAACAAATAGCCAGAGATAGGTGGACTTTATGGATTTGAGTCTGCATCAAGTGGGGAAAGGAGAATGTGGATCAAGGATATCTCAGTGTGATGATGCAATGGCAAAGGGGACATCACAGACCTTTGGGACAGTAGCTCCATAAGAGATATCTAAGTTGGTTTAATATAAGCTATCATTTAACAGAAGTTTAACATTGGAAATATTCGTGCTGGAAACTGTTATCATTATAAAAGCAACATCTCAGTACATCTACAAATCTATAAGCATCTCCAGGACAGCATATATCTTGTGGATTTTTAGGTTTTAATCACCTTTCACAATGGCCCCAACATTATAAAGCTCATTCAATTGGATATTGAATAATATCCAATGGATAAATTAAATTGGATAAATTCACTTCATAAGATTTTGTCACTGATTTGTGAAGAACTATTTCATTAAAATTCATACGTTGTAGGGCCTAGTTGGACCCCTATATGTGTCCATATTGCATTATAGTGGAAGTTGGCTTTACCAAAACTGCTTTCTTGTATTGCATTTCCACTAACTTAACTGTGTTCTTTTATTGATGAAGTGTCAGAGAAAGCGAAAGTCAAGGGTGAGAAGATAAAAGAGAAAATATGAATAGAAAATGACAGAAGAGAAATAGCTTGAAATATCTGCCAGAAAGTTCTATCTGTATCTGATGACATACACCCACTCCATTACTATAGTTCTATGAATTCATATTATAAACTATCTCTTCTCATTGTTGCTCTTCCTCTGCTACTTTATCATCTATTAACTAATCTAGAGAGAATACTAAAATAAAAATTAAAATATAAACCTATTCTCAACAAGTTTTCCACTCGCAGATATATGCATAACCTTTTTCCTTTTTACACTTCCTTGGGTCTCTATTTCATCTATATTAGAACATGAGCTCTGAGAGAGCCTAGTGATTTTTAAATTTTTATTTCACTATCACAGATATTTATTAAATACCAGCATGTAGACTAACTATATTCAATTACCTTATGTATTTTTTTGAGAAAGTTCTTTCCCCTTTTTTATTCTCAATGTAAATGTTTTTACCCTCTCAGGTGAAGTCAACAATTCTTAAGAACATGGCTGTCAAGTCTGTTTCCACGCTTGGTCTCTACCCTATGTTTCCCACTTACCCAATAGTAGGTATGTTTACATGGATGTAGCATAGGCACACGAAACTCAACAAATCCTCAGTGAAGGCTTCAACCACAACACCGAAAGCCATCTTCTTCTATTTCTCATTTAATTCACTCTCCTCATGTCCTGTTGATTTGATCCTCTACAAGTCTCATAAATCTCTTCCTTTCCTCCTCTATCATTTTAGATAATATCCTCACTGTCAAAATACAAAATGGGTCATTCTGCTTTTTATCTTCCTGATTATTTTTTAACATCCCTCTAACTCATTTTCCATATGAATGCCAGAGTAAACTTTTTCTAAAATGCAAATACAATATCTTTCTTGTAGTTTTTAGAATAAAGTTTGAATATAAAAATAAATTCCAGCCATATTGAATTACTTATAGCCCTTTGTACCCACTATCCTTGTGCATCTATAACTCTTGCTTTTCCTACCAGCTGAAATTTCCTGCTCATCCTCCTTTTGCCAGCTAAGCATTGCACAGTGACTCAACTTAAGTCAGGCATTCTGGATGTATTTCCTGAGTCTGACAGGGTCAGGGTAAGGAAGGTGCTTCTCTATTTCCTTAGTACTCTATCTAGGTCACTTATTTCAGTGTATTGAAAGGATAATATTATTGGTTCTTTCATTAGATTTGAGCAGTTTGAGGTCAGGAATCATGTCTTAACTAATATGATAATAACATATCTAATACACAGAAGGCACATAATTAATGCTACCTCTATAAATGTATGGTCATTATCATCTAACCATCAAAAATCAGAATTCAGGGCACCTGAATGGCTCAGTTGGTTGGATGACTGCCTTCGGCTCAGGTCATGATCGTTGAGTCCTGGGATCGAATCCTGCATCAGGCTCCCTGCTCGGCGGGGAGTCTGCTTCTCCCTTTGACCTTCCCCCTCTCGTGCTCTCTCTCTCATTCTCTCCCTCTCAAAACAAAACTAAACTAAACTAAAAAAGAAAATCTGAATTCACTCTTCTCTACCATAAAAATCTGTTCACTTTATGTGAACATCATTTTATGTGAATAATGTGAACATCATTTTATTTTTATATTTAGTTTTTTGCTAAAACATACTTGCAGTTCTACGAAGCTGTTCTTCTACTACTTCAGAAGTAACAGCAGCTGTTGTATGTGTTCAAGTTCTATATTTGGATTTGTTTGAAGGAATAAAAGTCTGTGCCTTTGGACAAAATCAGTATGCCATCATTCCAGAGGTCTCTCCTGGGAGCTTTCACTTCTGTCAGCCTGCTCAGGCTGACATCTGTTGCTTTCTCTCTCAAGACTTCTCTTGCAATGGTGTTGAATTGGATTAAAATATTCCAGCTATTTTTCTGTATGTAAATTGACTCCATTCTGATGAATTGATTTGGAAGCAAAATCAATGAAATTGTACATCTTGACCTGGGCTCCTTGTTAATTATTATGTATTCCAATATCTTTATTATAGCTTTTTTTTTCCCCCAAGAGGATAAAATAACACGGTGGAATTATAGGTGAAGCAGTCAGGGTCTAAACTCAGGAAATTATTTTCTTTTGTTTTTTTAAATACTTTTTTTTTTGGAAGATTTTATTTATTTATTTGACAGAGAAAGACACAGCAAGAGAGGAAACACAAGCAGGGGGAGTGAGAGAGGGAGAAGTAGGCTTCCTGCTGAGCAGGGAAGCCCAATGTGGGACTCAATCCCAGGACCCTGGGATCATGACCTGAGCTAAAGGCAGATGCTTAATGACTGAGCCACCCAGGCACCCAGGAAATTCTTTTGTTATTAAGTTATTGGTTTTCTCTGAGACTTTCTGTATCATTAAACACATATCCCTTCTAGTAATATGCTATTCTGTATTAGGTATATGAACTTTGTTAAGGGTTGAATTGTGTCCTTCCAAAATTCATATGCTGAAGTCCTAATTCCCAATATCTCAGAATGTGACCTTATTTGGAGTTAAGGTCTTTACTGAGGTAATCAAGTTAAAATGATGTCATTAGGATGGGCCTTAAACCGATATAACTGATGTCCTTATAAAAAGGAGAAATTTGGAGATAGGTAGGCACACAGGGAGTAGGTCATGTGAAGACAAAAGCAAAGATTAGTGTGATGCTTCTACATATCACAAAATGTCAGAGGGTCTCAGCAAATCAGTAGAAGCTAGAGGAAGCATACACAATAAATTCTTGCCCACAGTCCTCAGAGAGAATGAACACTGTTGTTACCTTAAACTTGGACTTCTAAACTTCAGAACTGTAAAGTAATAAATTTCTGTTGTTTAAGCCATTTATTTTGTTGTATTTTGTTATGCCAGCCCTAGGAAACTAATACAGACACCTATTCAATTATTTTCTCCACAGAGCTTTGTATGGTAAGCCACGGCCTGGCCTGCTCAGGGAAAGATATTAGGTAAGCACGCATGAGTTCTACGTGGTCATGTAGGAATTTAACCAAGTGATTGTACAGGATGAATGTGATGCCTCAAAAGCCATATGTCAGACCTAGGTGAGGTCAGTTTATGGGTAACAGCACTGTTTATTCATTCATCATATATCTGGGTGACTAATACATGGTAGGCACTGTTACAAATGCTGAGTAGTTAGTAATAAGCCATCCAAAAATCCCTGTCCTTTGGGAGCTGACATTCTGGGAGGGAATTAGGCAATAACAAATAAATATATAAAATGTATAGTATATCATGAGGAGAAACTTGAAGCAGGGAAGAAAATAGGGAGTCAGGTGGAGGGGTGATTAATTTTAGTCAATCATAGAAAGTCACAAACAGGTGTCATTTTAGTCAAGATCTGACCTATGGAAGGAATACAAGTGAAAACCTGGGGCAAGTATTCCCGGCAGGAACAGTATCAAGGGCAGGGGCTCTGAAGAGGGAGTGTGCCTGATATGTTTAAAGAAGAGAAAGAAGGCCAGTGCCACTGAAACACAGTGAACAGGGTAGAGAGTCCTAAGAGACCAACATGTTAGAAGAAACATCTGAGCAGCTCACTAAGAATTATGACAGAGTAGTCTTAGAGAGAGTGACAATGAATCTTTAAGAGATAAAGGGAAATGACTGAAGGATCGGTAAGTGAGAAAAACAAGCACGGTTAATGGGGTGTGTTTCAAGAAGAAATACAATTCATTGCTGGGTGGAGAGACACTGAAAAGAGGAAGAATTGTCTGGAAGCCGGATTGAGAGGCAAAGAAAACCACTAACCCACCTAGAGGCCTAGCAGTAAAGGTCTTGGGGAAGAGATAAACCTGTCACTTATGAGAACTGCAGGAGAAATAATCCTCCTCAAGAGGGACTGAATTTTCACTTACAGTCAGATAGTAAGGGAACAGTCAAAGAAGAAGTTGAAGATCTAGGGAATTTTGCTAATTATGGATTTTATTATTTTTTTAATTTAATTTTTTTCAGTGTCCCAAAATTCATTGTTTTTGCACCATACCCAGTGCTCCACGCAATACGTGCCCTCCTTAATACCCACCACGAGGCTCACCCAGCCCCCCCCACCCCCTTCCCCTCCAAAACCCTCAGTTTGTTTCTCAGAGTCCACAGTCTCCCATGGTTTGTCTCCCCCTCTGATTTCCCCCCAACTCACTTCTACTCTCCATCTTCCAATGTCCTCCATGTTATTCCTTACGCTCCACAAGTAAGTGAAACCATATGATAATTGACTCTCTCTGCTTGACTTATTTCACTCAGCATATGCTGAGATGATAATAATGGACTTTAAATTCCAGGGACAACAGTGGAAAGGTTTTGGAATTGAGAAGGAAATATACAGAAATTATGGAAATTAGTGTCTAAAAGGTAAAGGATAACCTGGGACATTTGGGCTTCTTATGACTCACAAAAACATGAATAAAGACACTGATGAAAAATATCCTAATGGTTCTAAGACACACAGAAGTGGAAAGTCTATGAGTACTATGGGCAGGAAGATTGGGGATCTTGCCAGGGGTTCTGAGGTTCTTACTTAATTCCTGCTAATGAATGCCTGAAGGATGGAAGAGGTACATCTCACTCTGAATATGCAAGTTCCTGACATTTCTGTGGCAAATCACTAGTCACGGGCCAATAAATGTAGGTTTGCTGATCAGTAGGACCTATGAATTTACTAGGCTATTTGACCTTTGTAGATGGAGATCAGCATACCAGAGCAAGATGTTTCTAGGCCATCCATAGCCCCTCTAAGAAGGGGAGGGAAGAATATCTAGGAACATTCGCCCTCTGGCAGATTTCTTATCTCATGTGGTCTCCTAAACCATTAAGAATATGTCCCTGAGGGGCGCCTGGGTGGCTCAGTGGGTTAAAGCCTCTGCGGGTGGCTCAGTGAGTTAAAGCCTCTGCCTTCGGCTCAGGTCATGATCCCAGGGTCCTGGGATCGAGCCCCGCATCGAGCTCTCTGCTCAGCGGGGAGCCTGCTTCCTCCTCTCTCTCTGCCTGCCTCTCTGCCTACTTGTGATCTCCGCCTGTCAAATAAATAAATAAATCTTAAAAAAAAAAAAAAAGAATATGTCCCTGAGACATGAGAGACAGATGTGAACTTTTGGTTTACTTAAGAGTGTCCTTTTCTTATATTTTTTTTTTTGCTAAATAAAGTTTGTGAGAGGCAGCCATTGAAGTCTGTGGGCTCTTTTTTTTTTTTCATCCTTCGAATCTATCCCCAATTCTCTTGAACCAAGGCCCAGAATACTTTGACCTTGACTTTGTCTTTAATATGTAATTTTCATAGCTCTGCTGTGATAGAGATATAGAAGCACCACCACAATTCCCTCAGGCACTTGTCCTTCGTACATATTTTTAAGTCATGGTTCAGAGATGATACAGAAGACCGAACAGCAGACATGCTAATGTCCAAAGTAGGGCATTTTCTCAGTAACTACTTTAATCAAGTCCCAAAGAGAACTGTGCATATGGTAAAAAGAACTGTATTCCTTCTACTAAAGGGGTGCTCAGAGACTATCCAATCAAAACTAATAACATCACACTGCATAATTTTCTCTTTTTCTTTTGGGAACACTGGCAAAATTTCAAAGTAATCCAAGAGAAAAATGTACCAATTACTGTATAAATCCTCTTGAGCACCTCACACTTTGCAATGGTTTCATATTATTATTATTTGGGGGTAAATTTATACAATTTCTTACCACGTTTTAATGAAGACAAGCTACTATACTGCACCAAAGCATTATTTGTAAATTCACAAGCTGTGCAGTTAAACAGTGTGCCTCCAGCTGATACTGTAACTCTAGATTAATGTCAAATCATCACAATTTGCAGAATGCCTGCATACACTCTGGGCTAGACAAAACAGGATTTTCAAAGTCTAGAAAAAGACATCCCCTCCATGTTAGGTTGGAAAATACACATACACACATACACACACAAAACTAGATGGAGATTTTTCTTTTTCTTTTTTTTTTTAATTTATTTATTTGACAGACAGAGATCACAAGTAGGCAGAGAGGCAGGCAGAGAGAGAGAGGAGGAAGCAGGCTCCCAGAAGAGCAGAGAGCCTGATGCGGGGCTCGATCCCAGGACCCTGGGATCATGACCTGAGCTGAAGACAGAGGCTTTAACCCACTGAGCCACCCAGGTGCCCCTAAATGGAGATTTTTCTACAATGGCAATGTAAGAGTTTGGGAATTCTCAAACTCTTCCCATCATAGAATAGATTAAACATCTCTTTAGAGCACTTTCATCTGGTTCCCTGTCATAGGTGACCTTTCTTCTGAGGCCTGTTCATACTCTCCCTCACTGATAGCTAGGCCTTCTTTCTCTTCACCCAATAAGACTAAGTAATCTGGCTCTGACAACTGAGACACCATATGCTCCCCTGAATGTTCTTCATGAGCAAATAGTTCTGAGATCTGGCATATTAGAGATGAATTCTGGTGCCTTTATAGCCTCCAAGTAAGAGTATTCCCAACTGCCATACTGAACCAGCTTTGTGTCCAAGATAACGCATTTACTAATTGCCTAACTAAGGTCAAATCGTATCATTTCTGAAATGTTAGTTTTCACATCTGTAATATGGAGAGAATAATATGTACTTCATGGGGTTGCTGGAATGCTAAAGTTAAGTTCATATGTAGAGAATCTGTATAGGGCCTAGCATAGTATAGATGAGCAATATGTGATTATCTTTATGAACAGATCCCCCAGCATTACCTGTTGCTTTATGTAACTTTTGCATTGGACTGCTGTTATATCCTATTCCTAGGTGTTCCCTTGCTTCCTATATTAGAATTAGGTATCTATACTTGTACACAATTTAGGAAGGCATGTGACTTTCATTTATAACACACATTTCGAAGAGCAATAAGCTAGTTATCACTTATTGAATTTCAAAAGGATTTTGTTTATCTATACTTGATTATATTCATAATGATAGGTTAAATGCTAATAAAGAAACTCCAAAATATTACTAGATGAACAAAACACAATTCACACAGAAGACTAAGGTGGCTCCTGAATTTGGCAGTTATTCTTATGGTAGTGATTCAGATAGTCTACATTTTGTGGCTCTGCCCTCTTCTGGATCATCTGAGATCTCAGTGAAGCAGATGTGTAAAGGTCAGGGAGGATCTCACACGGAAGTTTTCATTGGAGAGAAATGTGTGTCATGAATTATTTCCACTCCCATTCCAAGGGCTAAAACTCACTTCAGGGATGTATTTAACTGCAAGATAATCTGAAAAATGTCATCTACCTAGAATCCAAAAAGGAAAAGGGACACAGATTTTTTTTCAAACAAGGTAACACATACCATGCAAATATAAATGTTCAGTTCACATTTGTGAAACAGAACTTGCCATCAGTTTTTCATCTTAATTTTTCTGTACCTTTTAAAAGTATTCATCAGTATCCCTCAGATAAGGTACTACCATTCCCAAGTCATTAATAAGGAGAGGGAGAAATACAGAGTAGGAAACAATCACACCTCTTGCCACATCCGCTTTAACTTGTTTCTGAAACTACAGAGTTGAGTAAAGCCTCACCAACCCTTTAGTCTTTAGTAGAATTCTTTATACCCTATCCTTGCCAGGTCTGTTATACCCTCATAGTACTTCATTTCATTCCCATCTTTTCATGCTAGGGATGGGAACCACTAAACTCAAACCTCAAGGTAGCAGCAAAAAAGCATTCTGTTAACCTTGATTCAGATACTCTTGAAGAATAATGCATGTTATAATGAGCTTTTTAATTTTTTATACATTTTTCTACTTTGGGGCTCCTTTTTATTACCTATTCTGTGGAAAAAAATTTTTCCCCTGCTAATATATAAATTGTCCATTTTCTTTCTTTTTTCTTTTTTAAAAAGATTTTATTTATTTGACACAGAGAGAGA
>ML108530.1:0-22118 GCA_003697995.1 Taxidea taxus jeffersonii | reverse complement strand
CACACACACACACACACACACACACACACACACACACACACACACACTTAGTGATCCCTTTCTCTTGCCATTAACAAGATATGAATGTAGCTATTTCAAGAGATTCAGTGATGAGGATGCTGAAGGAAGGCAGAACAGTGTAAATAGTAGGACCACCATGCCAGGTGATCATTCTGGTGGAGTGGGAAGGTAGATCCCTGCTGTACCAAAGTCTTTTTTTTTAAAAAAAGATTATTTATATGTAGAAAGCACTGCCCTTTATGCCTTTTATGTCTAAGCCTTTAATGAGAGAATAAGAGAAGTAAAATAAGGATACCACCTGAGACAACATGAGCTAAGTCTTTATTAAACATAACGTGACACTAACTGGCACCTCATTTCCTCTCAAATGCCAGATTACAAAGGTTTTACTGTGTGTATGCCCCTTGTCTATAGGGTAATGAGATGAAGTTTTTATGTGGTTTATGGAAAGTTCTCATTATTTTATGCCACTTTCCACCCTTTTCCCTATTCTCAGCAGTAAATTCTTTCTTTTAATGTTCTATATACTTATTTCAATTTCTAATCTCTCTTAGGTCAACAATACTTTAAATGCTCAATAAGTTCAGCTTCAAGTTTCTCTCACTATTCTTCATCTCTGATCCACCTGAACTCATTAGGACTGAGAAAGATTAATTTTTTGTTGTTGAAATTCGTATTTAGCTGCTTACAATTTCTATTGCATATACAAGAAAATTAAATCATACAGAAGCTAAGATGATTATTCTATATCACTAAGTACTTCATCAACAGGGAAAGCAGAGAAATCAACTTATGTTTAAAACATTTTAAGAAATTGGGGCATCTGGGTGGCTCAGTCAGTTGTGTCTGCCTTCATCTCAGGTCATGGGGATTGAGCCCCAGGTCAAGGCTTCCTGCTCAGCGGGGTGCCTACTTCTCCTTCTCCCTCTGCCTGCTGTTCCCCTACTTGTGCTTTTTCTCTTTCTCTCTCTCTGACAAATAAATAAATAAAGCCCTTAAAAAAAAAACATTTTAAGAAATTAAGGTTTTTGTGTTTTTTTTTTTACTTAATTTTTACCAACAAATTATTCAGTTGAATTGACATAGGAAGAACTTGTAGGGTTTTCAGGCCACCTAAAATAATCTACAACCAGTAGATTTAGGAATAAGTTTTGTTTGTGGGAAAAAGTACAAGTATGTTATCAATTAGAACCATAGCATATCCTTGTTCTGTTGGAAAGAGAGATTACTTTTGGATTGTAACATGTAGTTTTATGCTACTTCTCCCTTTAGATTTAGAGTTTGAGTAATATCAAAAGAAAAGCATTCCAGTTCCCCACAATTCACAGGAGGCTTATGTTTCTGCATTCTTGTTCATATCCCCAAATTTTGTTATATTAGTCTCCATCCCTCCCTGGGGAAAAGATGATGCCTCTCCATTCCATGCAGAGCTGGCCTCCAAATGGTAATGAAACCCATCGAGGAATGCAGGAAAATTCATGAAAAAGAACCAGGTTAAATGATACTCCAACTGTTAAATCTCAATGATGTCAGCTCCTTAAGAAACTTATGCATATGTGTTTTCCCAAAAAAATCCTACTTAAAGTTCCAATGCTCCTACACTGATTATTTTTTACATTCTCTCAAAGTTTATGTACACACCTAAATTATCCTATATGTTCCATATGACATTCAGAGAAAGGGATTTAAAGACACTAAACCTCTGTTTGAACATGAAGAGGAAATAACCATTGTGAAATTGCTCAGTAAAATCAGTGTACTGGGAGTGACTTGGAAGGTTAGAAGAAATTCTTTTTTTTTTTTTTTTCTTTTTCTGTTGCAGCTGCTTAAACACTGGCTAGAAATTAAGACTTTGGAACAGCTTCTTTACTTTATGGCTATGATGCAACTCAGTGGTTTCAAACTCTTTACCAAGGACAAGCCAATCCTGAAAATAGGTCTGTTTTCCACTAGTTCTTTAGAAAAGAAAATGTTTAGCTTTCCCCAGTCTGTCAATCTTGTGGTAAGGAAATGCCACCGGGGCACCTTTTATAAGAATCTGAACTCAGAAACAGCTGTACAAATCATAAAATGAGTTTTTTCCCCTTTTAATCCAACTGGCATTCACGCCAATGGGCATTTTTAGAGACAAAGTATAAAGCAGACTCACTTTGAAACCCAGTCTGGAGGAGGGGTATACACAACCATGATAATCTGTTTACAAGTGGATATTGTAATCATAAACACTAGGGAAAATCATTTATGACACTATTAGTAAAGCTCTCCCAGAGCTATCTACGTGCCTATAGACAGAAAGGCAAATTGATATTAAAGCCCAAGGTCTCTGGAAGGAGAGAAAAATGTCCTTGAGAAATGATATGGAGGATATTATTCTTTCATGAACTAATAATACTCTCTCCTTATCAGTTTTAAATGAAAAAAAAAAAACTGTTAAAATCCCCAAATGATAACCTCAATAAAGGCTTCATTGTACACAGCAGTAACAAGTGAATTGCTGAAACCAATTTCAACTCCAGAGTAACAGAAAAACAGTAAGTCATTTTCTTCCCCCTTATACCTGTCCCCACCAAAAAAAATTTGCTTTTAAACTTCACACCATTAAAATGTAATTTTATCTTACTCCACCTCTGCCTTCGTTGCTGCTAAACCTCTAACATCTTTTTTCCTCATACTAACTGTAATGAAGACACTATTGACAGATGGCAGAACCTCAGGTAACCTTCTGACAACACTAGATGGAACCCAGCACTTAACTGTGCAGTGAAATGTGTCCCCCAGACAGGTTCCAAAGGCTCTGTTTTAATAGCATATGATATGGTAGAGTATGCTTAGGGGGCAGGTCTCCTTTCCTGGTTCTCTTCCTTCCCTTGTGAGAAACAATATAATTCAGGAGAGATGATAAAGTCTCAGGTCTAGGATAACTTTTTCCATTTACATTAGTTCAATATTTTCTGATCATCTCACCTTTTGCCTCACAGAAAAATTTTACAAAGAAAACTGAACTCCACCTCTTTAGTGAACCGATTTCAGAGAAGCAAACAGCAGACTTCTGTTACAAATAAATTACTATGAAACCATTTCCCCTAAGGTTTCGATTTCTAAAAAGCTCTGTTGGCTTCACAGAGTCTAGAGGAAAGGGGTGGTGTGGTAATCTTCCAGGACATGACCCACGGTGGGAGAAATAACTTAGAATTTGGCCAGTAAAAGACAGGGAAGTAAAGTTCAAATTGCTAAATTCATAACTGTTGAGAAACTAAGTGTTGATGGGAGAACACTCAAGCCATTAGGATGGAGAACACTCAAGCAAACTCTCTGATAGAAAGGGAAATAAATGGGCATGGCCCACTTTCTTCGTTTTCCCCTACACTTCTCCATATTTACCATGGGCAGATGAGTAACATTCAACAGCAATCATTATTTAATGAGTACCGATTCTGAGAGAGGCACAGAGCAAGATCCTAATTACAGAAAGTCAATCAAGACATGATTGTCTACTACAGTGCATATAAAAATCCTTCAATATAGTGCTGCTCATTTGGCTTTGAATCTATCAACAGTTGAATAATAGGTGATGTGATCTTTCAAGGCCAAAATTTTCTGAGTGCTCTATATGTGTTAACGATTCTGCTAGGCACTTTAAATCTGTTCCCTAATTATAACTCTCCCAATTACCACTATGACTTAAATGTTATCTACTTACTGTAAACCCTACTAAGCAATGAAATAACTTGCCCAAAGTCACTTATAAATGGCAGAATTGAGGTTCAGGTGAATTGATGGCTTAAAGCCTTTGGCCTATTAACATGTAGGTGTTGGTGTTCTTCATTTAGGTAGTTTATACATCTAAACTGTGTGAACCTATGATTGACAATTTCTTTATGCAGAAATGGAAGCACAAGAAAGAATGATCATGAAACATGAGACTTTCTCATCAATGAACACATTCAAATTGGATACACACTCATTTGGAATACACAAGTGTACTCTTCCTTTCATCCCACAGGAAATGTGTTTCTGCATAGCTGGTTGCCAAAGAGAAACTGTAACTGACTGGAAACATTACACAGCACTGTAGAAGCCTGCAAAGCAGCATCTGCATTACACGTTCTGATCATAGCAAAAATTGAGTTCACAGTTTCTTCATGTGTTAGATATAATTAGCAAAGTTCAGCACTAAAAGAGAGAATAAATCAAAACTAACTTAACTCACTTCTCAGGGGCCCACCAGTTTCCTGTAATTATTTTTTTAAAAAGTTGTACTTGTACCACAGATTTAAACATTGTTATGAATGACTACATTTATTATTTTAACCATTCTCCATTCTATTTTAAAAATTAATAAATACAGATGCTAATAAACTTTCACAAAACTAAGAGCAAATAAATTGTTCAGTTTCATAATATATTATTAACTCAAAAGATTATGTGATTTGTACAACTGGAAAATAGATTAGGTTTCAAATAAAATGAGAATTTGAGTTCTTTCACTGTATTTTGTGTGTGTTAAATATACTAATATGTTATTACAAACTAATCTCCTCTTAAGTTTATGCAAATATCTATTTAGATGTAGAGTCATGCCCTTGTTATTAGAGATAGGTCTGATATATAACCATCACTGAGTACTTGGAACAGACATAAAATTCAGGTGGACTGGCATTGTAGGTCACATAGTAAAGAACTGTATCATATCCCTAGTCCTCAAAAACAGCTATAGAGGTAAGAAAGGAGGTAGAGGAATCCATGTTCATTCATTTAACATGTTTGTTAAGCATTCACCATGGAAGAAGGATATCCTAAGTAAAAAAACAACTTGGCAAAGTCTATTTTGACTTACTCAAGAATGAGTAACATGATCAGTGTGGTTAGAGTGAAATGTTCTGGGGTTAAGTGGGAGGCGATGAAGTCAGATGATATAGACATATCAAATCATATAGGGCACTGGATGTTACTATAATAACCCTGAATTATATTATGACTGAAATGGGAAGCCAGTGGGGGATATTAATTAGAGTCATTGCATAATCTGAGAATCTAGTACTATCTGGACTTGCTTCTTCTGTCTTACTGAATATCATTCATTTATGAGCTGGATCTTTACAGGCAATATATATTCCTGAGTTCCTCATACAAGATCATCAATCTAGAGGTTTTGACTAGATCCATTAATAGAATACTTGAGAAAGATCTGTTTATCTGAGGAGTGTTGGGGTGGGGGCAAGGTGGAGGGATGCTGGACCAAAATTTAGATATAGGTAAATGTTTTGTGTTGACCAAAGGTACATGGTTAAGATAGGGAGGAAAACAAAGGACAAACTAGAATTGGGGGATTGTGATACTGTAGCAGGAGTACAGGGGTAGGAAATATCAAAAGCCATCAACCTGCCATCAAAGATGAGCCTAGGGGCACCTGGGTGGCTCAGTGGGTCAAGAATCTGCCTTTGGCTTGGGTCATTATCTCAGGGTCCTGGGATCGAGGCCCGTGTTGGGCTCTCTGCTCAATGGGGAGCCTGTTTCCCCCTCTCTCTCTGCCTGCCTCTCTGCCTACTTGTGGTATCTTTCTCTGTGTCAAATAAATAAATAAAAATCTTTAAAAAAATGAGCCTAAAATCAACAATACCACATATTGCCAGTAGCTTCATGGATTCCAAATGAAATTCTGCCTGCCATTACAAATAATGTCTTCAACATGAGGAGAATCAAAATTTTGCTGAAATCCTGGCAAATAATAAAGTAATCCCTTTTTCTTGATAATGTCTTAGAGTTGCAATAATTTATTAGGGGGGCACATGTGGTGATGAGCACTGGGTATTATATGCAACTAATGAATTGTTGAACACCCCATCAACATTAATATGTTGGCTAATTGAACATAATTTAAAAAATAATAATTTCATCTCATTTTTAAAAAATTAAAAAATCTGCCATTCCTCATTGAGGAAACTAAATTTAGAGAATTTTAAGCCAAAGGGCATACAATGCACAATGGGAAAACCAGTTATTACACACAAATATTCTGACTCTCAATCTAGTAAACTTTTCATTCATTTAAGCTTCTAAAAATATTTCACTTGTATGATTTCAGACCATTTGAATTAGAGGTGTTACCATAAAATTTTGTGTTTTTTAGGAGTCACTAAGAGAAAACATTAATTCATAACCTAAATATATAGTTTGTCTGTTCATATTTGATAATAATTAAAGAGAAGTTCTGTGGATCGTTAGATTCTCTTGGTAATGAATCTGCCACTTAAATGAGGACTTTTGGCTAGGTTTTATTAGTTTTTTTTGTTTGTTCTCTTCTTTTTTTAAAATATGTTCAGCCAGTTAGCCACTGTATAGTACATAATTAATTTTTGATGTAGTATTCCTCAATGCCTATCACCTGGCTACCATATTCCTCACCCTCCACCCCTCTGAGACCGACCCTAAGATTGTTTCTGGTTTCCATAACAAGATGAACATATCATGGTTTATCTCCCTCCTTGATTTCTCCGCCTTTGGATATCCCTCCTTTCCTCTATGGTCTTCCATGCTATTGCTTAGTTTTTACTTTTAATAGAGACAGAAACAACTTAAAGTCAAATCTGTAAAATAGTTGTACAGTTCAGCTTATAATTAAAATTGAGTAATGACTGTTTTCCTATGTTATTTACAAATTTGAAATGACATAATTAAAGATAAGTACTAAAATATTTAACCTCAGGCCTGACTTATGTATATTAAAATACAAAGAGCTTTATTACATATAAAGTCCACATAAAGGCCATTATAGTCACTGAAAACCATGTCATTAGAGAAACCAAGATTCTCTTCTCTGATGGCTACATAAAAATTATATAAACGAAGCAGATAGGGGAAATGAAATGACTGTCAAGAAGGAATAATCATATGTAATTGACATTTTGAAACAACAGTGAAAAAGTTGGGGGAAAAAAGTCAGGATTTAGTGTCACTGAGTCACAGGCTATAATGGATAACTGAGAATATATAAAATTTAACAAAAGTAGCAGCCAAATATTTAGAAGATCTACAGTAGTTGTTCTCAAAAGAGGGTGATTTTGTTCTTTCTCCTTCCCAGGGAGACTTTTGGCAACATGTGGAGATGTTTTCATTGTCATAATTGGAAATGCTACTGCATCTAATGGGTAGAGCCAGGGATGTTACTAAACATCTTTCAATACATAAAACTTCTAACAACAAATATTTACCCAGTCCAAAATGGTAATAGCACTGGGGTTGGGAACCACTAATGTAAATGAATATTTTACTGTAAAACCATTTGGAGGGGAAATATTCTTTTCTGAATCAGTTTCAATCAAGAAATTAATGGTGGATGATCCATAAATCAGGTTTAAATGATGTTGGAGAGTTGGAGGCTAATTTAGTCACCAGTCCCCAGGAGAGGAGGCAAGAAGAGAGTGGTGGATGTACATGTGAAATACTATACACCAGTTAGAAGCAACAGGCTAGATATACACATAGACTATCCAAAACTAGTACTGATTAATAAGGAAAGACATATCTATCAAAATATTCTTTACAATATAACAAATACAACAAAAAACAAAGTACACATAAAATAATACACACTTTGCAAAAACACCAATTAAAAAGATATTTATTAAACTTCTCAGCATCATTGTCTATCGGAGGGAGAAAATAGAGAGTATGGATAGAAAAGAAATGATTAGCTAATCAGTTAATCAAGAAAGACACCAAAAAGATACTGTGCCATCAACTGAGATTTATGATTACTTCAATCCTATTCATCCTATGTTCAAATATATATATATATATATATACACATGTGCGTATATATATATACATATATATATATATAGAGAGAGAGAGAGAACTAAAAATATTAACCCTAAGTATGCACAGTCAAAATTAGGACAGATGGTAATCAAATAAAATTTTAATTATTCACATCTGGATTCATGGATTTTTGTCGAAGAGAGATATGAAATAAACCTTTTGGAGGGGAATAAATAACTGCTCTTAGAGTAATTTTAGAATCCATATGGAAAGGAAATATACTGAGTTCTGCATAAAAGACAGGAAGTGAATCAGAAATTATATAAACCACTATATATTAGTGATCAGTATATTATTAAGTTTCACATTCTGCTGAGAGTAGAAAAGCCAAGAAACATTGAACACATGCTAACTCGATTTTATAAAAGGGACCTACATCAAAATGTGAATAGTAGAAAAAAAGTGCGAAGGAGTTGGAAAGAAACAAAACAAAACAAAAACAAATAATCTACCAGAAACCTGGAGACTGTTTAAAACACCTTATTAGGGGCTCAAGCAAAATGTGTGCCAAGGATCAGAAATCCAGGTGCTCAAACAAAATCCCTGTATGGATAACTGGCAAAGCAAAAGAGGTCATTGTGGGTGAGGGGGGTAGGATAACATTTTTAATGGTACAATTGGCCAAAGGAGCAAAACAAGAAAATCTACAAAGTAAGGCAACTTAGGTGTACAACACACAAGACCCAACTAAAGCAGCTTTAAGGAACACTGCTCGATATTGTAAAGAAAATAATAAAAGGTTTTTAAAAAGTAAATCAACAATAAGATGTTGGCTCAACAGTCATTAGTGCTATATAATACGATGGTAGTCAAAAAGCTGTCCCTTGGAATTAAAGGGATCTAAGAAAAGGAAACAATAGATTTCTCATTTTAGTTTTCATTACGAAAAAAAAGTTATTTCCGGTAATATCTACTTTCAAATAATCCTGAAAACTAAAAAAAAAACAAGGGATTTTTAAAATTTTATAACTCTATGTATTCTCCATATCAATTGTTTACCATCAAAATTAAGTAATAATATTTTTAAAGTATGTATTTGGGGGTCTCAACCCTGGAGATTCTATTATAAATATCCAAATGGTAGAGCCTGTGACTCTGTATTTTTTTTTTTGATTTTTAAAATTATTATTATTTTTTTACTTTATTTAAGCTTTATTTAAACATATGATGTAACCCCACCACCCTCACCCAACCCCTCTTCCCCCCACCCCCCTCAGTTTGTTTTATGACATTAAGAGTCTCTTTTGGTTTTTCTCCCTCCCGATCCCATCTTCTTTCATTTTTACTTTTCCTACCACCTTAACTCCCACCCCCGTTGCATCTCCACTTCCTCATATCAGGGAGATCATGTGGTAGTTGTCTTTCTCCAGTTGACTTATTTCGCTAAGCAGTATTTTTAATGTATTTTAATGATCGACTTGTTTAGGTACCACTGTTCTAGATATAATTAACAACCAATTTAAGTATATGCAATTATTATGGCTAAAGAAAATCATTACTTAAATCACTTGTCACAGCAAGTTCCCCATGTCCATACTCTGCCAGAGCACTGATACAAGTAGCTACTGTAATTCTAACACAGAGATGATCCTGAAAAGGATAAAATGTGGGTAAAATGTGCTAATCTCACCTCCTTATCTGACCTTCTGGAAATATTATGAAAGTTAAGATGATTCTACACTGAAATATGCATAGCAATTGAGTGGAAAGGAAATATGATGTTTAAAGAAAAAATGTTCCTATTACTAGGATTTGAGAGAACTTTACAAGAAAGGAGCAGGTAATGTACATTATTCAGAATTTAAATAATACAACATTATATAGTTAATGGTTGATCAATATGCAATGGAAAGATCAAATTTTTTTAGAAGAGTGACTTGTAAGCAAAACAAAAACAAAAACACAAAGGCTGCGGAGAGATAAGCTATTTCTAAGTTGAGGAAAAGGTACCACCCTATAGCTGTTAATTTTATATGTTAACTTGGCTTGGCCACAGAGTACATAGATACTTGATCAAACATTATTTTGGATATTTCTGTGAGGGTGTTTTTGTTTTGTTTTGTTTTAAATACTGTTTTATTTTAATTCCAGTATAATTAACTTATACATTGTTAAATTAGTTTCAGGTGTACGAGATAGCAATTCAACAATTCTATATATTACTAAGTGTTCATTAAGATAACTACTCTTAATCCCTTTCACCTATTTCACCCATCCTTCACCCCACTAATCCTCTGATTGTTCTCTATAGTTAGAATCTGTTTCATGGTTTATCTCTCCTTATTTTCTTTTGCCTTTGTATTGTTCCTTAAATTCCTCATATCAGTGAAACCATATGGAATTTGTCCTTCACTGACTTATTTTGCTTAACATTTTACTCTATAGATCCAATCATGTTGTTGCAAATGGTAAGATTTCATCCTTCTTTATAAGTAGTTATTCATAAAGAAGGATGAAATCTATATGAATCTATATGAATAAATATATATATGTGAATATATATATATATGAATAAATGCATGCCACATCTTTTTTATCCATTCATCACTTGATGGACACTTGGGCTGTTTCCATAATTTGGCTATTGTACATAATGCTGCTATAAACATTATGGTGCATTGTATCCTTTTAAATCCATATTTTTGTATTCTTTGGGAAAATACCAAAGTAGTGCAATTGCCAGATTGTTTTAACTTTCTGAGGAAACTTCACAGTGTTTTGCAAAGTGGCTGCAACAGTTTGCATTCCCACCAACAGTGTAAGAGGGTTCCCTTTTCTCGATATCCTCACAAACACCTGTTGTTTCTTGTGTTGTACTGATCTTAGCCATTCTGACAGGTGTGAAGTGATATCTCATTGAAGTTTTGATTTGCATTACCCTGATGATGAGTGATGTTGAGCATCTTTTCATGTGTCTGTTGGCCATCTGTATTTCTCTTTGTAAAATGTCTATTCATGTCTTCTGCTCATTTTAAATGGGACAGGATATGTCATTTGCATATATCTTCTCCCATTCTATAGGTTGCCTTTTAGTTTTGTTGATTGTTTCCTTCACTATGCAGAAGCTTTTTATTTTGTTGTAGCCCCAATAGTTTATTTTGCTTTTGTTTCCCTTGCCTCAGGAGACATATCAGAAAAAAGTTGCTACAGCTAATGACAAAAAGCTACTGTCTGTGTTCTTTTCTAGGATATTTATGGTTATAGGCCTCACATTTAGGTCCTTAATCCATTTTAAATTTATTTTTGTGTGTGGTGTAAGAAAATGGTCCAGTTTCATTCTTTTCCATGTTGCAGACCAGTTTCCTCAACAGCATTTGTTGAAAAGACTATCATTTTCCCATTGGATGTTCTTTTGTGCTTTGTCAAAGATTAATTGAACATATAGCTGTGGGTTCATTTCTGGGTTTTCTCTTCTCCTCCATTGATCTTTGTGTCAATGTTTGTGCTAGTACCATACTGTTTTGATTACAAAATATAGCTTGTCATATAGCTTGAATTCTAGAATCGTGATACCTTCAGCTTTGCTTTTCTTTTTCAAGATTGCTTTGGCTATTCAAGGTCTTCTGTGGTTCCATACAAATTTTAGGATTGTTTTAGTTCTGTTAAAAATGCTGCTGGTATTTTGATAAGGATTACATTAATGTGTAGATTGCTTTGGACAGTATAGACATTTTTAGCCATATTTGTTCTTTCAATCCAGGAGCATGGAATGTCTTTCTGTTTCTTTGTGTCATCTTCAGTATATTTTGTCAGTGTTTTACAGTTTTCAGAGGACAGAACTTTTACCTCTTTGGTTAGGTTTATTCCTAGATATCTTATGGTATTTGGTACAATAGTAAATGGGATCGATTCCTTAATTTCACTTTTTGCTGCTTCATTATTTTTGTAAAAAAATGTAACATTTTTAAAAAGTTGATTTTGTATCCTGGGAATCTACTGAATTTGTTTATCAATTCTAGCATTTTTTTGGTGGAGTCTTTTGGGTTTTCTATATAGAGTATCATGTCATCTGCAAATGGTGAAAATTTTATTTCTTCCTTACTGATTGGGATATCTTTTATTTCTTTTTGTTGTCTTATTGCTGTAGCTAGGACTTCAGTAGTATATTAAATAACAGCAGTGACAGTGGATGTCCCTGTTTTGTTCCTGACCATTGAAGGAAAGCTCTCAGTTTTCCCCCATTGAGGATATTAGCTGTGGGTTTTTCATAGATAACCTTTATTATGTTGAGGTATAATCCTTCTAAACCTACTATGTTGAGGGTTTCTTTATCATGAATGGATGTTGTAGTTTGTCAAATGTTTTTTCTGCATCTGTTGAAAGGATCATATGGTTCTTATCCTTTTTTTTTAAGATTTTATTTATTTATTTGACAGAGAGAGATCACAAGTAGGCAGAGAGGCAGGCGGCGGGGGGAAGCAGACTCCCTGCTGAGCAGAGATTCCTAACGTGGGGCTCGATCCCAGGACCCTGAGACCATAACCTGAGCCAAAGGCAGAGGCTTTAACCCACTGAGCCACTCAGGCGCCCCTCCTTTTTTTTTTTTTTTTTTTAGTATTTTATTTATTTATTTGACAAAGATCACAAGTAGGCAGAGAGGCAGAGAGAGAGGAGGAAGCAGGCTGTCCGTAGAGCAGAGAGCCTGATATGGGGCTTGATCCCACGACCCTGGGATCATGACCCGAGCCGAAGGCAGTGGCTTTAACCCACTGAGCCACCCAGGGGCCCCATGGTTCTTATCCTTTTTTAATGTAATGTATCACCTTGACTAGTGAATATTGAACCACTCTTGCAAACTAGGAATAAATCCCACTTGATCATTTTGAATGATCTTTTTCCTGTATTGTTTGATTTGGTTTGCTAGTATTTTATTAAGAATTTTTTGTATCCATGTTCATCAGGGATATTAGCCTCTAGTTCTCTCATGTAGTGGTGTCTTTGTCTGGTTTTGGTATTAGGGAAATGTTTTCCTTCCTCTTCCATTTTTTGAGATAGTTCAATAAAAATAGGTTATAACTGCTCTGTAAATGGTAGAATTCCCTTGGGAAGCCATCTGGTCCTGACTTTTGATTTTGGGAGGTTTTTTAATTTGATTACTGATTCAGTTTCTTTGCTGGCTATCAGTTAGTTCAAGCTTCTTATTTCTTCTTGTTTCAGTTTTGGTAATTTATATGTTTCTAGGAATTTATCCATATCTTCCAAATTGTCCAATTTTGAGGCATATAACTTTTCATAATATTCTTGTATAATTGTTTGTATTTCTCTAGTGCTAGTTGCTTTTCTCCTCTCTCGTTTGTGATTTTATTTATTTTGGTCCTTTCTCTTTTCTGTTTGATGTCTGGCTAAGGGTTTATTAGTTTTATTAATTTTTTCAAAGAACCAGCTCCTGGTTTCATTAATCTGTTTTATTGTTTGTTTAGTTTCTGTATCAATTATTTCTGCTCTAATCTTTATTATTTCCCTCCTTCTACTGGGTTTAGGCTTCATTTGTTGTTCGTTTTCTAGCTCCTCTAGGTGTAAGTTTAGGTCATTTATTTGAGATTTCTCTTGCTTCTTGAGGTAAGCCTGTATTGTTATATACTTCGCTCTAAGACCACTTTTACTCTATTCCAAAGGTTTGGACCATTGTGTTTTCATTTTCATTTGTCTCCATGTATTTTTTTTTTTATTTCTTCTTTTATTTCCTTATTGACCCATTCATTATTTAGTAACGTGTTGTTTACCCTCCATGTATTTGTGGTCTTCGCTAGTTTTCTCTTGTGGTTGATTCTAGTTTCATTGTATTGTGGTCTGAAAAGATGAATGGTATGATTGCAATCTTTTTGTACTTGTTGAAGCCTGATTTGCAACCTCATACGTGATCTGCTCTAGAGAATGTCCCAAGTATACTTTGAAGGAATGTGAATTCCACTGTTTTAGGATAGCGTATTCTGAATATATCTGTGAAGTCCATCTGATCCAGTGTCATTCAAAGCCATTGTTTCTTTGTTGATTTTCTGCTTAAATGACCTGTCCTTTGATGTAAGTGGAGTGTTAAAGTCCCTTGATAGTATTGTATTATTATCAATGAGTTTCTTTATGTTTGCTAATAAATGCCTTAATTATTTGAGTGCTCTTGGAATGCCTTGGTGGGTCAGTCAGTTAAAAATCTGCCTTTGGCTTGGTGTTCCAATCCTAGGGGTCTGGGATCAAGCCCTGTGTCAGGCTTTCTGCTCAGCAGGGAGTCTGCTTCTCCACTCCCTCTGCCTCTGTCCCTCTCCCAACTCATGCTCTCTTGCTCACTCTCTCTCTCTCTCAAATAAATGAAATTTATATATTTGAATGATGCCATATTGGGTGTATAAATATTTACAATTGTTAGATCTTCTTGTTGGATTGTCTCCCCCTCCCCCCACCAATTATATAGTGTCCTTCTTTGTATCTTGTTGGAGTCTTTGTTTTAAAGTTCACATTTTCTGATATAAGTATTGCAACTCTGAGTTTCTTTTTACAACTATTTTTTTTAAGATTTTTATTTATTTATTTGACAGACAGAGATCACAAGTAGGCAGAGAGGCAGGCAGAGAGAGAGAGAGAAGCAGGCTTCCTGCTGAGCAGAGAGCCCGATGCAAAGCTCGATCCCAGGACCCTGGGATCATGACCTGAGCCGAAGGCAGAGGCTTTAACCCACTGAGCCACCCAGGCGCCCCTCTTTTTACATCTATTTTCATGACAAATGTTTCTCTATCCCCTCACTTTCAATTTGCAGGTATCTTTAGGTCTAAAGTGAGTCTCTTGTAGACAGCATATGGATGGGTATTGTCTTTTTATCCATCCCAACACCCTATGTCTTTTGAGGGGAGCATTTAGTTCATTTACAAAGTTGTTGTTATTTTTTAGTGGGGGGGTGAGGCAAAGGGCAAGGGAAAGAATCTTAAGCAGGCTCCACACCCAGCATGGAGTCTGATGTGGGGCTCAATCTCACAACAGTGAGATCATGACCTAAGCTGAAATCAAGAGTTGTATGCTTAACCAACTGAGCAACCCAGGTGCCCCCAGAGTAATTATTTATAGATATGTGTTTAGTACCATTTAATACTCACTTTGTCTTTCTTTCTGGATTTCCTCTGATCCTTTCTTATCTTTGTCACTTTTGTTCTCTCCTTCCCACTCAAAGAATCCCCTTTAATATTTCTTGCAGGCCTGGGTTAGTGGTCACAAACTCCTTTAGCTTTTATTTGTCTGGGAAACTCTTTATCTGTTCTTCTATTCTGAATGACAGCCTTCCTGGATAGAGTATTCTTAGCTGCAGATCTTTTTCTTTCAGCACTTTGACTATATCATGTCACTCCCTTCAGGCTTGCCAAGTTTCTGTTGAGAAATCTCCAGCTAGCCTTAGAGGTTCTCCCTTGTAAGTTAAGAACTTCTTTTTTCTTGCTGCTTTTAAGAATTTTTATCACTGGGACGCCTGGGTGGCTCAGTTGGTTAAGCAGCTGCCTTCGGGTCAGGTCTTGATCCCAGCGTCCTGGGATCGAGTCCCGTGTCGGGCTCCTTGCTCAGCAGGGAGCCTGCTTCTCCCTCTGCCTCTGCCTGCCGCTGTCTGCCTGTGCTCGCTCCTGCTCTCTCTCTGACAAATAAATAAATAAAATCTTAAAAAAAAAAAACTTAAAAAAAAAAGAATTTTTATCACTATATTTCACAAATTGAATTACAATATGTCTTGGTGTTGGCCTGCTTTTACTGATTTTGATAGGTGCTCTCTGTGTCTCCTGGATCTGAATGTCTGTTTCCTTCTCTAGATAAGGGAAGTTTTCAGCTATTATTTCCTCAAATAAATTTCCTGCCTCCTTTCTCTCTCTTCTTCTTCTGGGACTCCTATAATACAGATGTTATTACATTTGATGGAGTCACTGAGTTCCCTAAGTCTATTCTTGTGTTGCATTCTTCTTCTGTCTCTCTTTTGTTCAGCTTTGTTAATTTCCATCACTCTGTCTTCTACATCTACTAATTTGTTCCCATGTTTCTTCTAGCCTTCTGTTCATTGCATCAAGCCTGTTCCTAATCACATTTATTGCACTCTTCATCTCTGAATGATTCTTTTTTAACTCTTATATCTCTGCAGTAAGGGTCTTGCAGGTGTCTTTCATTCTTTTCTGAAGCCTAGCGAATATCCTTATGATTGTTGCTTTAAATTCTCCACCAGGGGACACCTGGATGGCTCAGTAGGTTAAGCATCTGCCTGAGAAGAGAGAATAATCACCTCACTGTGTGCTCCAGGCATGTTTCAGATCCCTGTGTTCATGCTGTCTGCCTCTATACTGTTTGCCTGCTTTTTCTCTAAGAGCACTGCAGTGCCCTCCAGACGTCCCAGCCAAGTCAGCTGACTTTCAAACCCCAGGCTTTAAACCTTCCTGGTTGCAAGAGTTCATGAAATTCAGCCCCTTTTATTTTTTAAGCCAATGGCTTTGAGGAAATGTCTCCTTGTGCATTCCCCTGTGTGCTCCTCTCTCTTACCCTTCTTTGTGACCACAGCTTCTTCCCCTTTGCAGTACCCACAATCTGTTTCTCCCTTTAACCTCATCTCAGCATTCCCTGGCTTCTTTGATGTAGCCTCTTCTCTCCCTTTAGTTGTGGAGTCTGTTCTGCCAGTCTTCAGATCATTTCTGGGTTATTTAGGATGATTTGATGATAGTTATCTAGTTGTGTTCATGGGATGAGGTGAGCCTAGGGTCTTACTATTCTGCTGCCATTTTCCTTCCTCTCTTGAAGCTTTTTATTTTGATGTAGTGTATTCAAATGAGATTAACATTTAAATCAGTAGACTTAGTGAAACAGACTGCCTTCCATTATGTGGTTGGGCCTCATCTAATTAGCTGAAGTCCTTAATAGAGCAAGAGCATGGCTTTCTGTAAGAAACAATTCTCTTACCTGACAGCCCTCTAATCGTAGTCTTAGCTCTTCTTGGTTATATAGCAGCTTGTCACCCTTCTGTCTCAAAATGTCACATCAGTTCTAGAGATTTTGGACTTTGCAGTCTCCATAATCACAAAACGAATTGCTTATAATCTCTTCTTCCCCTTCCTCCTTTCCCCTTTCCCTCTCCCTTTCCCACTCTCTCTGCCACTCCTTCTCTCCTCTCTCCTATACTCTGGAGAACCTTAGTTAGTACACAAAGTATCACCTACCTGATGATCGGCCAGGAACTACGTGAACATCTTTATAATGAGTTGAAAGAAGATCAACTACAGAAACATCAAGACTTTCAAATAGCACTAAATATTTGAACAAAATGACATGTCTAGTGAAGGAGTATAAACTAAAAATGAGCCTTATGTATCAGTTGGCAGAAGAATGGATGCTAGGTATCTGAGTGAACTAGTACAATATAATATATTTAACAAACAGAAATTACACACACATGCACAGACACATACAAACACACACACACAAAAGGTATCCTTTTGTAGAATCATTCCCAAAAATAATGTCTGAAGAACATGAGGCAAACAGAGCTATGAGAATTCTTGGGAAAGCAATTCAAAGAAAAATTAACCAGTAAACATGTTTTTAATCCTCTAATAAAATATAATTCATCTAAATTAGGATGTTGAATGCAGTGCTGTGTGCCATAGCTTGAGGAAAGACAACAACTAGGAGAAGGGGTGTGGGTGTTTTCAAAAAGATATAAAATTTAAGGCGATAAAAACAGGGATAAGAGTGGAGGCAAAGTTAGAGAGATCAAATTTATAAAATGATGAGAGAAGTGAATATGATTAATATTTGTTTTTTGAGCTCTAGGTTATTATAATTACAAAGCATCCCTTAAAGTACAGAAGAAATAATCTCAGAATCAAAAACCAGAAGATGGTTGTAGAACTTAAGGAAGAGCAAGTTTTAATAGTTCAGTCTCAACTATTTGGCCACAATGTTCATTATTTATGGATTTTATCAAGTGGAAAAAAAGCTATAATTTATCTATAAATTATATCTATATATCATCAAGAGAGTAAATGTTATTTATATCATGTAGATTACAGACTGACAAATTTCAAGATATTCCCTAAGATTTGTGCTCCAAAGCAGGTAAAGTATTGTTATTTCCACTTTAATACTAGGACATTTGAGAAAGAGAGTAGTTGGCTAATTTTTCCAAGAATTTTTTCCAAACAATTAAGGAGGACTAAACCCCAGATATTTTGCCTTCCAGAAAATGAATATTTTCCCCATTGAACAACATGTGCATATATATTTATGTGTGCAAAGCAATCAGTAAATGATTCCTTGTAGTCACCACTGTGGTCACATATCCCCTTTCTAAAATTACAGAAAGTGAACATAAATAATCCTATGACTCTATCATAAAGTTAACCAGCCTTAAAATGATGTTATTCTGTTGTAGTATTTCTAAAAATATGCTTCAGCAGGAGAAGCAATATCTGGGGAACCCATGAATAATGAAAATTTGGGAGCTCCATTTCAAATCTACTACTTAGGAACTCTGAAGTTAAGACTAAGCAATTTGTGTTTTATCTAGCCCCTCCAGTATGTCTGGTGCATGCTAGAGTTTAAAAATTACTACTTTTAAAAATAGCAATTCTTGGAAATGAGTGCAAAAAAGAACACTTTCTCCATATGTCATTTTTTCCTTTTTCAAAGGTCTTATATATCTTGGAAGAACTTAACTCTTTTAAAAGAGGCTGACTGTGTTAGATGTATTATTAAAAATCATCTTTCAGACTAAAAAAGTAAGCTCTTATTTCTGACACCTAATGCATAAATAAATAGAGCTCTTTTCTAGAATAAGTGCCTAGGGAGATAAGTAAATAAATTAAAATAGGTCAGATCAGGATTTCTTGCAGGTTATTTGTTCCTCACATCACTTTCTTCAAGATACTTGTTTATTTTTAGTGATGCTGGGTTACAAAGGTTTCATTTGTAAATGTTGGAGAGTGCAAACCATTTAACCTTTCTAAGAATTATACAACTACCTCTTCCTTTCCTTAATTTCTACCCAAAATTATGTAGCTTTATCACCACATCCTCAACAGGACAAAGAGGTTTTTCCATCATATCCTAAGAAAATACATAAATGCTCAAGAATTACCCCATAACTTAAAATAAGTCTCATCATAGAGACTTATAGGTAAATATTTATTCCATTTATCATATGCTACCCACTCAATTCTGTTAAAAAGATGCTACATGACTAAAGTGACTTTGACCTTGAAATTAAAATAACTGAACTCTGGCACGTAGTCTCATTCTAAATGATTAACTTTACAATTCCTTGTCTAAGTTTCAACTCCAGGTATAGAGTCAGGCTATTCCCAATTTGAACAGTACTCCCTGTGACTACAATCCACCTCACATAACAGTTTCAGATCTATTTAAAATACAACTTGTACTTTAAATTTAGAATAGTCAGCATTCAAAGTTCTCACCCCTCCATCCCCTTCTCTGTAGATATACTCTCAACACCAAAATGTACAGGCATAAAACTGTAAGCATTGAACTAGACTATTAAATTTAGGATGCAAAAGCTAAAATTAAAAAAATGCACAAAATTAGATTTTTTTTTTTTAACTAGTAATCCTTGATTGCCTTGGAAATAGGTTGGTGGGGAAAGAATTTCATCTACCGGGCTATATCTGGGATTCATTCATATGTTTTCTCTAGGAATTAAAAGAGGAAGGGACACCTTACATTTGTAAAAATGAAACTCTAACTACATTAGTCTCTGTCTCTTATATTTGTTAAAATAACAACCCTACATTAAATCCACTTAAATTTCATTTCAATTTTCTCCAGAAGGAAAAGTCACTGATGATGTTAAAGATTCTCAGGAAAACAAATTAATGTAACCACTCTCTTATTAATTTTCTAAAGTAAAGTGGTAGTCTTGGCTAAGATGAAGGATACCAAGGAAATGTGATTTTCTTCCCCCTGCCCTAGTCCAGTACACTAAATCTGATGTGGCATCATCTACATTTCATTTTAAACACCTGATCTTTTATCTTTTTCTCTTTTAGGTTCTTTAATTTTAGCTCTGTCGCTCCTGACCCTGACATTTGTGCATAAATAAAAACTATGGAATTCAACAAGTGAAGCAATCCTGGAGTAATAAATAAAATAATCTCCAGTTTAATCTCAGCAGTTCCTTACTATCAGGTCACATAAGTCCTCAATCTCATCCTCATCTAACAACTTAAGTAAAATAAAGCTTAAATGAAGCTGACTCACAAATATTTCATCTAGAAATGCTGAGAAATTTCAAACCATTACCATTTAAATCAACTAACATTTTTCTCTTCCAGAATGGTGGTACTGTCACTTTCTTTCTATCACAGTCCAGCTGAAACCACTTAGTGTTAGGACTTTGTCTTCAAAAGGTTATAATTGTTTATACCATCATAACCCAAGGGACACATTTCCACAAATACAAATCACTGGACACCTTAAAATATTTTTCAATGCAGAGAAACATCAATGAGTGTGCATTTGTCCCTCTTATCTGGTGCTGTACACTCTATTCTGTTCAGCAAATATTGATCAGCATTCTTAGATTTGGTCAAGAATGGGAATAGTGAATCAATCTATAAGCTGAAAATATTATTAAAGATCCAAACAAAATAGAAGTACACTGGCTAAATTAGCACATCCATAGCACATTAGTAAAATAAAAACAGAGTAGAAGAGACAGGAAAGCAAGTAGGTGAACTAAAACTGGAATTTCTTATGAATATGTATATGATATATTTAGGTCAGTATCATTACTTAAAGTTAACCTTCAGGGGGTGCCTGGGTGGCTCAGTGGGTTAAGCCTCTGCCTTCCACTCAGGTCATGATCCCAGGGTCCTGGGATTGAGCCCTGCATCGGGCTCTCTACTCAGCAGGGAGCCTGCTTCCTCCTCTATCTCTGCCTGCCTCTCTTCCTACTTGTGATCTCTGTCAAATAAATAAATAAAAATCTTTAAAAAATAATAAAGTTAACCTTCATAAAATATGTGTGATACAGTGTCCCTGCAAACAAATTTCGAATCACTAAACAACAGTTATTGTTAAATAAAACCAAAAAACTAATTGCAAACATGCCATCTGAGGCCATAGATGAAAGATAAATCTTGTTTTTCTTAGTGACATGTTTATACATTCTAACAAAAGCTTCTTTGAATGTGAATAGGTTTGTGTGTGTGTGTGTGTGTGTATATTTATATATATGTAAACATGTATACATATATATAATTTTTGAATATGTTAATATAAGACATTTTATAATCAATGAAAAGTTTTGTTCAAAATACCTACTCATACTTATTTATGTCTCCATTCTTGTATCTCTGTACTCTTTCTGTATTAACTACATAGCTTCTACCTGTACTAGTTATTTTCACAGTATTTTTTAGTTGTATATACCATTCCTGATACATGATATGGGACAATTTCATCTGGGTATTTCTATTGATAGTCTTAACCTCCACAGTAATTTCTGCAGAGAGAATGAACCATTTAACAATGTGAAGAGTTTTTCAATGAAGACTTTGAAGGGATTCCAATTTGCATGCACAGATGTATGTACCCTGTGACTGAGATAACCAGATGTTCAATGGCCTCACTTGCATTTGCAAGGCATATAGATAAACTTTTAAAACAGTAGAAATGTTGGAATCATAAGCAACACATCTTTTAATAAAATATCTGCTAAGAGTAACCTTACCATCTTCCACGTGTAAATATTTAACTTCCATGACCATAAAATTTGTTATAAAACTATGTGGAGAGTGTCCTTTGATCTAAAGAAGCAGAAGGGCCCTATCAAAATCTCCTGGTGTGGGACAGAAAAAAATAGGGAAGGGTTTATGTTTTGAAATTATTAAGAAGAATCCAAAAGGCCCTCCTGCCCACAATAATCTCCCTCAGAAGCCAAATATCACATCTGGAATTTTCAGTTGCACTTCTTTGGGTAAAGAACCTCAAATAATTTCTTCTGTTAAGCACTCAGTGCTCTTTCTTGTTTCTGTCTCTTCCAACATGCAACTCTCTGATTGACACACTTTTATCTCTTGGTCCCTTGTAAACACCTGTTAATCTAGATTCACCTCCTTTAGAATGCACTCCCTGAGGATATTCTCTGTAGTAAGTATCTCCTTCCCTCTTTCTGGGCTCCCTTGGTACTTCACATCTACAATTTTATTACTCATTTAATTATTTTTAAGTGTTAGTCCCTCTCACTAAACTGAGTATCTCTGCAGAGAATGATTAAGCAACTGTTAACCATTATCTTTTTATTTGAAAAACAT